>OX104060.1:53352446-53391320 GCA_944474145.2 Dicrocoelium dendriticum
TCCCAGCCACAGAACGTACTTCCGCGTTTTGTAATAGCTGCTTCTAAGTTGTCTGAGTTCCAATTTCGTCTTGATGCTTCAGTACGCCATGTGCGTTACATGATTTGACCCAAGTAACTAGGACAGATGACATAATAGCCATACAATTTGTAAATGTGACATTTCTGGTCAGCTTATTGCTACACGTTTTGTATTTTGACGCATAAAATTATGAGCACACTCTGAGTCTACGGATAACTGGTAAGTATTTGCTTCCATTTCCATGATAAATCCATTCTTAACTTGTTGCATTGTCATTCAGCCAATTCTCTGTCGTGATTTGGAGGTTTCAAGACAGTGACGCAAAATATTATCGAAGCTGAGCCAATTGACTAAGATAGAATTGTGCGTTTGCATGAAAATATTTTGGAGCTACGAATGCTGCAAGCATATCCGAGAACACAAGCTTTCTTGTGAATTATCCTCCACCCTTGTGAGGTAGGCTGACATTAATATTATTGTATGCATTTATGACCCGCTGCATAGACCACCGGATAGTTAACACTTCAATTTGGCGCGTAGCGGATACATTTTCTAATGTTTACGGTAATGCATCGTTTTCTGTTTCAGGGGGGCAGACATTCACTCTGGAAAACGCAAGGGTTGGTATTAGATTTGCAAACCGTGGTATGTCTTCGACAGCTTCTAGCCATATTACTGAGGACGAATTTGTGAGCAGTTCTTACTAATATCCCAAGCATCCATTCACCTATTTCTGGAGGGAGACACAGTATGCATGGGTTACAGTTTAACTCTCACATAGTTGGGTAAAATAACTGGTTTTCAATCTAACTTGCCAACCTTCCAAGTCACACGCAAGGGTCTGCGAATTTACAAAAAAATATATTGGTTTATGGGACTAACAAGAACAAGCATAAATCATTCTTTGGTTTGCCTGTGTAAATCTATTACATTAGATTGTTGATGGATGTCCATGGTGAGTTATGTTGGGTGTTATACAAATAAGCCGTGATTACTCCGGAAGACGATCATCTGATATAAAGCAATCGACATTCCTCACCAGACTGAGGTGTCATCTGAAGTAGCTGCAGTTCGCCATGGCGAACTGATTGTGGATAATGGATGATACTAGTCAAACTGATCAGTTTAGCCTGACCTAGCTCATTGTTTCAGGTAGTCAAATTTGTGCCTTCGACGAATTTTACCCCATACTCATCGGAGCATATTATATGCAGTGAGTTATGCTTTTTCTAAGTACTGAATACTGAATACTGTATTATAGAGCAAGTAGAAATGGATTCTGTACAACTCTTTCTAAATATGGCGAAAAACGTTATACAAGTTGTCAACCGTGAATTTCATTGTCGTTCTCATGTAGTATTTAAAATATTCGACTTACGATATTTCAGGATACACAAGTGTGATATGTCATCTTAAGTGTGCAGTCGTTCTCTGAATTGAATAGAGGCAAACTACAAATCTAACAACGTTTTGAACTGTTGCACAGATGATGCCTCATTCATATGTTCAAGCAAACTGTTCCAAATGTTTACCACTCTCCGTTCGAAGCACAGTGGGTGGGGAAAACATTTCATATCTGGCACGACAAGTTTGTATTTGTGTCCGCTTGTGCTGCATGGCCCACGTAAGTACATTATTGGCCTTAGCATGGGGAACTCACCAAGATGTAGAATACGGTAGGTCCTAATGAGGTCGACTCGCACTCGACGGTAGGACAAAGTGTAGAGCCCTAGTTTCTCGCACCGGTCTTCATACGCAAAGCCAAGTAAACTTGTGATGAGCCTGGTAGCAACATGTTGGACCCGTTCGATCTTTTGTGCCTCGCCTCAGGTAATCGGAAAGTAGGCGGGCGAACCGTACTCTAGCATTGGTCTAATTATAGAAGAGAACAGGCGAGTGGCAACCTCTTCAGATCATGTGCCGAAGCTACGTTTGAGCGCCCAAAGCATGCGCAGTCTTTTGCGATATAAGCTGTTCTTGTTGTTGGCTGGGTTGATCGGGAGAAGAACTTCTGCAGACCATGTGGATAAGCGGTTGAGATCTTGCTGAAGTAGGCCACAGTCATCGGGAGCGTCGATTTCTCTAAAATCTTCATGTCGTCCGCAAAGAAGGCACATGGCGACCGGAGAAGCTGCGGTAGATCATTGATGTGGATCAGGAACAGAGTGGGCCCCAGCACAGTGCCTTGAGGCACGCCACTTGTAGAGGGGTACCAGTCAGTTAGATGGTCGTTGACCTGTACCGTCCCCTTTCATCCAACAAGCAAGTCGCTAATCCACCAGTGCAGAGAGCCGCCGATGCCACACAAGCTGAGTTTGTGAAGGAGAACCTCATGACTGACCTTGTCGAACGCTTTACTGAAATCGATGAATATCACGTCGACGGATTTCCCCTTGTTTATTGTCTTCAACCACTCATGCCTTCTCACAAGCAGGTATATAATACATGAGCGACCTTGCATAAAACCGTGCTGTGCGGGCGTCAGGACCTTGTTTGACTGTAGCAACTGCAGCAGTCACTTCTTCACGATTTTCTCAGCAACCTTTGCCAAAATAGGTGTCAGACAAATTGGCCTGTTATTGTCTACTTTGCTAGGGTCGCCGCCTTTCGGAATAGGCTTTACCACCGAACATTTCTAGTCAACCGGCAATGAACCTTCGCACAGCGACCTGGTAAAAAGGTCAGTCACGACAGGAGAGAGGATGGTTGAAAGTGACTAGAGAACCAGTGGGTGAAGCCCATCAGGTCGGGCAGGTTTGGTGTCGTCAAGGTTGGCGAGTAGTTGAGCTACTTCTTCAACGCCGCATTGCAGACTATCGAGTTCCGTAAAAGCGGTACACGTCGAACTCGGAACAGACACCTGGTTATTCGCAAATACAGATGCGAAGTGCGCCACCAACGCGGACGCACGCTCAGTGCTGGAGGTTAGGGGCTGTCCATCCGTGCTATCCAGCACTGGCACATCACCTGCCGTCTTCAGGCGTCGCTTCACGTATGCAAAAATTCTCTTTGGGGCGGTCTTCGCGGGTAATGCGAGCTGCACTTCAAAGTGTCGGCGATTATTCTTTTCGCACTGTTGCAGCGGTTCCGCTGACATTTATACCCTGCGTAATCATTGGAAAAGCCAAAGAGAAGGAATTTGTCCCACAGTCCGCGCCGCTTCCGAGTCAGGTTTCCTTACTCCTCATCAAGCCAATGAGGCTTAATGGGTCCAACCTTTCGACATTTCAATGTCACAAATTGGGAACACAATGATGTCAATCTCTCTTTTATAAATATCCAACAATCTTCCACAGATGCAGCTTGTGACAGAGACCAATCCAGTTGGCTCGCGGCTCGAGCTAGACCATCGAAGTCCGTTTTCCAATAGTTGGGAGCTGGTTGCAGCGGATGTGAATACGGCAAAGATAATTCCATATCAGCTATCAGTACTGAATGGTGGCTCGTAGCCAGGGGCTCCAGGAACTTAACGTCAGCACACGTTGTTCGCAGCTCGTTAACATCAGGTCGAGACAGGACGGGGTTAAACGTGTTGATATGCGTGTTGGCTGGCATATGTGTTGCGATGCACCAGTTCCAAGTACCAAATCCACGAACTTTGCTTTAACCTCAGTCTGTCAAGGCATCAAATGCACATCAAGCCATCGTATTCGAGGACAGTTAAAATCGCACATAAGCAGAAAGTGTGGACGACTCATGTGGGCTTGAAGATGGGGCAGCCAATCCAAACAAGGACTCAGGGGACTGCGAAAAACTGCGCCCACAAGCAGTTCTCCGCGCTTGAGGCGGATGTAGCACCACGGTAGCTCACATAAGACATCATCAATTCGGTAGGTGCTCACAAGTCTCCCACGCAGGGAAGACCGGATGTAAAGTAAGACACCACCATGGGCATTCTTTAGTCTATCATATCGGAAACACGAGAAACTGTTGAGTTCAAGTGCTTGGGTTTATAACTCTGCATGCAGCCATGACTCTGCGAGTCCCACTACGTCTGGCAGCTCAGACGCAACGAAATAACAAAGCTCATCGTGCTTATTCTTAATACTGCAAACGTTTGTGTAGGATACTCGCAGGCCGCAGCAGGAGTCGCCGTGCGTGCTTGAAGTGTGAGCAGCCTGTTTATCCTGATTCGCGAATGGTTAGAAACCACCCCAAAAATTACGATACGAAGATTTGTTTCCCCCTCACCAGTGCGTCTTTTCAACTCAGTGATGGCAGACTTGAGCCGCTCCCTGTCTACTAGGTCCAGTTCGGGACGAACATGGATCTTCAAACCTTTCAGCATACTTAGGCAAGACATGATCAGTCTTGGACTGGCTTCGTCCACAAAACTTATTCTCATAGGCCGATTTTGTTGATCACCTTGCCTTCCAAGACTGGTAATCTGCCTCACTTTTACCGGGTCTTCACCAGCGTCCAGGAGACTATCAATTAAACCATGTAATATCTCGACATCGTGATCGTAGCGCACTTGAGGTGATGGATCACTGGACTCCGGTGCGTGAAAGATCACGAGATTTTAACGCCTCTGGTAGGACGAGGTTGGCCTTCCAGGGCGAAGTATACTACCAGCCTCACGTGGTTTGGCCAACTGTTGACTTACAGAAGGTAAACACCCAACGTTGCTTCGTAATTTCGTCCTCTGTTCTTTCCACTGGTCTTCAGCACGCAGACTTTCTCCTTCTGGGACATCTGTGTCCGTTGGACACTACAAAGGTAAACAATTTAGGCTAGGTGCAACTGAACTTCTCACAACGGTTGGACTTGGTGTCGTTGAGTTTGCACGGGTAGAGGAGGACCACTGAGCCGAAACCTGAAGGGTCTTCGCGCTAGGTTGTTATTCCAAACACAGGGAGCTGTTCACAACGAAACGCTGAGGCATACACGTCAGCTTTACTCTTTCTGGTTGTATCTTATTTCGGCAATTTTCACATACAGTTTGGATGAAATCGTGTTGGATCTCGCGAAGACGATGAAGGTACTCAAATGATAATCCAACACATGAAATGTGGCATTTAACTTGGCACAAAACACACGTGAGGGCATTTGCACGGTATCCGGCTAGTTTGGAGCAAGTACCACAGGATGATTACTTCGGCATTGTGAATACTCTGAAAACAAGATGGCGGCCAATTGACGTAGAGAATGGCGATAGCAAGATCGTCGAAACCAAGTGATGAAAACACAAGTATTTATGCTCAGAAATTTCAGAATCGGAAATGAAACTGAATTGTAACTCAATTTCCACGAAATACTTCCAATGAACGCAGAAAGTTAACACAAAGTGATCTTGTCAACACAGCCAAAAAGAGTTTGGCTTTGCGATATATATATTTATCAGTGGATCTTCTCTATTAGTGTCATGTATAAAACTAATTGCAGTAGCTGTAGAAGAGGCTGTTTTAACTCGGTTTATTTATGCATGAATGGACAAATGAGTAGTTTGACAGCAGGGGCTAAACTCGGACATAATATCTTTTGCAGTAGATACCCCTAAGAGGCATCATTCTGTACAATATTGTAGTCACCTAGTTTGAAAAACCCTAACGAGGCGACATTTTGCAATTTCTTATAACTGATCTGTTTGGCGCCTTGCTAGTAACTAGGCGCACTTTTTGCAGACAAGTTTTTAAAGCAGAGCTTAAGTGTAGTTAACGGGAGCTGAGTTCTTCTGTAGCATATTTCGATGCGGCTGCCCTACAAGTTGCCGCACCCTGCCTAATGGCTGTCACTTTTCACTGTGTGCCCCGCTACTGAGATACACCATACTAATTTGCCATACACATTACTAACTAAAGTCTTGCTTATTGTCTCATTCGTTTACCTGCGCCAACAGTAAATGGACGCAATTCGATAAATTTCAAAAAAAGTTGCAATATGTTGTTACAAATTGAACACCACCAGAACCCAAATTCATATGATAAAATTCTCCAAACTGTGGGCAGCGTGTAAGCTTTTTCTCCATGGTGCTGTGCTGTGTAATGCGCTAATGCCTAAGGTCACTCACACATGTGAATTTCTATAATAGTGGAGTTAACTATCAGCTTTCGACTCGTCGCGCGTATCTGGACGGAGAGACGATGAGAGTTAATGTTGTTCTACAGTCCGGTCACTTATACAAACAAACAGGATGGAGTCCGTGCACAAACGTTCTGTTGTAGGCAATGGTTCCATTGTAATTAATTAGACAGAATGGTTAGCGTTGAAGTGCGTGTTTGAATTCATTCTATTCCAAATATTGTTTTAATGACAACTGATAAATGAGCTGCAACAATCAAACGGGGTATCAGCTATTTGAATATAAAAATTTGAACGTTTATTTAAATTATTCAGCTAACTTACTTAGATGTGCATGTATTGGCTAGCCACAGAATTCTCCAGCTTTTGTGCCTAATTTCACCTTAGCAAAATTTCTTGTACTACCAATTTGCAACAACTCACATGCGAGCATAAGACTCACGGGACTATAACTTATACGTATTAAGTCTCATGCTTTGAACATCAGCGGTCTTTTCCATTCTTACCGGAAATCGTTTTGGAGGCTACCAACCTTCTTGTCAACCTTCTTGTAAATCACTGAACAGATAAAGTGTATATCAGCTTCAATTATATTCGATGTGTTAGCCAAAGGAACAGTCGTGTATTTTTATACCCAAAACAATTCCCACGTCACTTTTGGTTCAAATAATTCTACAACTGTGCTGATGCAGGGTAGAGAGTGGCCAAGGTAATTAAAGGCAGATTCCACCTATGGTTCGTCTACAGTCTGTTGATTAATGTCAAAATTGAATTTTATTAACATAAAATTATTTAACATTTCATCCCATACGACTCAGCAAAGTAAAGGCCAGCGAAGACTAAACCACAATATACCAGAGATTGTTGTCGTTATTACACCACTCAACAAATAAAATATGAATATGTTCAATTCAAAGGTCATGCTACCTCGCGTTGTGGCAAACAATTGGTGGTGCTGTTGATATCTTTATTTACTTTACACGTTCCCGATGGAAACGGCAATATTCTGCATAATATTCCTGGTAGTGAACATCACATCGATCTATTATGTTTCACTCCACTTGTAATGGTATCAAAGGCCGAGTACAATAAATTGTCCTATGAGGAGCATCGTTTGGTGAAATGGAACACCTTTGTAACGCTAACAAGGTATATGTTGTGATGTTTAGTAGCATTCACATGCTCTCCTAACTAGTTGTTCAAATATGGTAACCCTTTTATAAATCAATACACATTTGCTATAACTTCAGTTGTTTCAAGAAAACAAGCATAATCTACTATCTAAACGAAATTCATTATACTTTACAGTGTTTACATGATATCTCCCAAGTTCACAAGATTCTGTAAGCTCAATTTTGTATTTTCTATATTAATTCTGATTGAGCTGGTATGCAGCCTTCTGAAGCAACTTCAACACACTTAGCAGCAACACAACCGAAGGAAAGTAAATAAGTGTTAAAGAGACAATGGGTACTTAAAGAAGGAGGCAGTTTGATTACAGGTATATATTTATTAAATCCTTTTCCAGCTGGCTTTGGAATTTTTCTTCTATGGATAGTAATGTCAATACAAATTTCAAAGTACTAACTCATGTTAATTACGACAGCTCTTTCATCTCTTTGCTGATAAGGATCACTTCATTAATTTTATACGATTAACAAAGCATAATAATTACACAGTTGTCAGTTAGTAGACTCAAATAACGTTAATTGTTATTGTTCTTGGCTACATAAAGCCTAAAGTTAAGAACTTGTTAAAATTCTGCGTCGCAGAACCAATTATCAATTCCCCCTTTCTAGAAGAACTATCTAATGCGGAAGGACAGCACACTTCATGACCTGGTTGACATGTGCGTAGTGCTAAGCTCATTTTGGCCACCTCCACGAGCTTGGTTACTACCTTGTTAAATGCATGCATCGAAGTGCAAACAACCAACACCTTGTATAAAATTGAATTTTCTATCAGTACTATCCGACGCCTAATAATTCCAGTTAACAGTCTTCCCAAATGGATTCCGATGTTATACCACTTCCCGTCATAAAGCTGAACTGGTCTGATATGCCGTGGCTATTGCCAAACATGTTTCCTTTATCGTTGGAGACAAATTGTTTTCCAGACCAGCGGAAATTATCGCTCATCATCCCCAGTCACAAGGGTTTCTCCAAACAAGAAATTAACGATTATCGGCCAATATATCAAACCCCTGTATCAGCAAGATTATTAGAGGAACTGGATAAGAATATTGCGATGACATGCATTACTACGATGGAGTTGATCGACAGGCACTAGCATCCTTCCTTAGACAAACGATTATGCATAACCTGTCAATTGCTTTAGCTGTCTATCCGCGACCACGGAATCAGGCATTCTTGCACATTCAAGTTTTTCGAAGAAATGGTATATCAGCTATTAAGGGCCAGAAAACCAATGGCTAATGTTTTGCATAAAATCCAAGTAACGGCAGACAGAGTAGAAATCAAATTCCTTACTCGCCTTAATTTGGTATATTGCAGTATAATTTGTGGCAGCATGAAGAAATCTAACTGAGCATCCCTGGGAAGTTTACAGAGGTCACGTACCAATCGTCTGTTAGGCAAAACATCCACTAAGAACTATCGGGAGAGCTGCCAACAATTCCAAGTCGATCAGGTATGGCTACAAACATTGAGACATAACCTGACGCTTCTGTAAAACATGATTCATCAAAACGCCCACTGCTGTTTGCACTCCTTAGAAGTACAGCATAGTTCGACAAGGGAGCTAGGCAATAAGGAGTTTACTCTGAGTGTACCCAAGTGTAGGGTAAACCTGCGGTCTAAGTTTTTCGCCATCAGATATTCTGTTCCGTGGAATAAGCTCCCAGTCACAGTCAGTTAAGCCCATCGATAACCGTGTTCGCTAGCGAATGTTCAATTGATGATTTGCTACCAGAAGAGCCAAACAACATTTAACGAGTGACACAATAAAGCAAACAGTGTGATACACCCCTGGTGCTGCTACCATCCACTAATCCAGCTAATTTGTATTGCTTTGTAACACATCTGAGGGTAAATACCTACCCCTGAAACAGTAATAACAATGAAAATCCCACAACTGGATGCCATTCATGCACAAGTATGACTTATTCTGCAAAATACGACCTGCGACATATGTGGACGCAGTTTCTCACTCAATGAGAAAAATGCCTGTTAATAATATTATTATTATACAAACATTATATACTGAAGATATTTATCATATGACTTTGACGGAGGAAACATAGATTTTCTTGAGTATATTGCGTAAATTTGCCGTTGTTAGACAACATGGATAGCAGCATATATTTGCCAACCTACTGATAAAATGAATTTAAATAAATAGAAATTATGTGTTTGCCCTATATAGCATTAGATTGTGTTCAAGAAGAATAGACATCAGTATGTAGGTAATGCGCATCAAAATATAAGTGAACTTTCAATATGAAGCGTTAATTAATCACAGCTACAAAGTGTATAAATTCAGGAGGGCCATAAGTCATCTTTGGCATAGTATCTCGATAGAGTTTTCCGCACTTACTTTTGTTCATACTGTTTAAAACCAGTATAATCTTCTTGCTCCGTTGCAGCAGCATACTTTACCATATGCTTCCTCTTTTACCACTTAAGTACGCAAGGCGCACTTTAGTAAAACAGCTAGAGGTTTCGTTATGGATGGAAATGTTAATAAAATAACTTAGATAACTATAATTATGTAAGTAAAGTAGAAATCTCAAATTTATTTGTACCAATTTTGTTTGCTATGATAAAAGTAAACTATCACGATGGATTCGAGAATGTTGCTATTTGCTTCTGATGTGTTTTTCTTTGTGACTACGTGATAATTGTTATTCTTAATGTTATCCCATAGTTAATTGAGAATAGATAATTTGTGTACATAAAATGATTACAAAATTCCAATTTTTCTTAATCTACCTTATTTGCATTCATAATGCAAATCACCAGCACCACATAAGGAATTGCCACAGTTACCTTAACACAAAGTTTAAAAAACCTACTAAACCGTATAATGCATGCTGGCTTTCTATAATTACATAGAAGCGGAGATTTCTCGATTGGCCAAATGTCTAGGGTGATGATTTAATCCAACCTTAATAGAGTCAGTGAACTATTCTTAACAAAATATACATGGTGAGTTGAAAGAATTACACTACCGCGTTTATATAAGACTGTCTTGCCAAAGGAATATCTGTCAGTTTTTAGTTGTATATAACGTGACGTAAAAACGTATGTTTTAATGGGATCGAAGAGAGTTAAAATCATGACATATAAATGCGACGAGATAATTTAATAATCAACCTGATATCACCTGAAACCGATGATACCGATTGATACCGATGCTGATACTGATTAGAAGCAGCGAGTAGAGCATACTCTGTAGAGCTGCATCAATTGTCGCTCTTGGGCATTGAGTTCAGATCGGGTTAAGATTACAAACTTTTAATAACATTAATGGTCAAAACTTGTTCTTCGTATGAAGTAATATACTGACCTGATGTCAGATATACTTTATATACCTACCGGATTACAACCATCCACTTAAGTTTACATTATTTCAAACAATTTGGTTTTTATAACAGTGAACAAATTCGGAATACCCTTGCGATTACGACTTTGCACAGCTAGAGTCAGGGTGATTCATTTTCGAAAGCCAACAACTTTTGTATCTCACTAGCACCCTCATCTTTGTCAGGCAACTCATAGGGGTCTGTTTCTCTGTCGTCCCATTGACGGAAAGAAGAACGGCAAATGGCGTGAGGAATCAGTCTGTAAAAGAGGAGAATATCATATGCACAGTCATGTGTGAACATATATGATCTAATGTAAAAATAATTCTAACACAATACTGCCTGCCAAACATGCGTATACATGAGCTGCCACTAGGTTCGGGATAAAATATTTGGAACTCTCGTTTTCATACAATCTGTATGTGGCATGCTAATCCGCTGGATCCAGTCAGGAATGCACGTAGTGGCTGTAGCCTAGACGGGGCGTTTCTGTTAGACCCTAAGAAGCAGCTTAAAGTAGCTGCGCATGTGTTTCTTACCACATACATTAAGATGTTTAACCCATGTTTCATTGTAGGAGAACGTTAACTATATGTGCTGGTGCATCTAATTCAGCAAAATCGATTGAGTCTGCCGGTGTCGACTTGCACGAAAGACATATAGTTGCCGTTAAACTCAGCATTTGGCCAACCAATAGATGAGTTGGTCGAGAGATCACAATTAAGCCGCTTACTACCGGACATCTACTAGAGCAAGAGGAAAACAGCCATTTGAGCGAATATGGTTGTAGTGTGAACGAGGTATTTAGTGTCGCGGGTTATTATTCTTGTTCCGAGGAGTTATTGACCAAACCGTAACATAAAAAGGAATTATAATTTTTATATATCCAATTCAATAAAGCATCGACTAAATCGTTGCGGAAGGGAGTAACCAACGCAATATCTTTTAGTGAAACATGCTTTATTGGCTACAGTTGCTGTAACAATTCAGTTAGTTATCTAAGGGGAAGCCTGGATTTAGTTTGCAAAAGATGCGTTCTTTAATTATCTGAATATTATCAGAAGCTAGTGAGACTTATTTCATACTCCATAATTTTATTTAAGTCGCACATAGCCATCGGATTCACGTGCAACGCCGCTTTCCACAAAATAATTTTTACCGTTTAAGGATGACAATGTAGCGAAGCGGAAAAGCGGAAGGTATTCTACAGATACGTTATAATCAACATTGTAGCCGATTTGCGTAATTGCCGCATAACAACAGGAAATTTGCTCTTTTAACATACGGACAGGACACAAAGCAGGCCCAATTGCTCCGCTTGTAGAATCATTGTTTACTTGTACATATAAGATAATAAAAACGATTCGGGGAATGCTCGCTGGAGCGACAGGGCATTGCTTATGTTTCGTATAAAACCTTACAAGAAACTCTATAACAAATATAATGTTGCCAAATATAAGTAACTATAATCGAATCAGTTAGCAATCTGTATATCAGCCCATCTTCTAAGCATCGACGCTCCAAGCACAAGCGTTCATAAGGTGGCTGCTTTTGATTGCATATGTGGTCTCGAACCCGCTCAACATCAGGAACTGTGTGCACAGACATATTTGTTAAGAAACATAGTCTGCGTTAGTCCGTGGTTAAATATGAAAGAAAAACAATGTGCACACTACTTTCCGCCGCTCCACATTGTCGCGAACGGTTAAAAGTTCGTTTTGATGGGTCAGTGCGTTTGCTCCGTGAGTAACCTTTCTATTTCCTCTAGCCGTGTGCGCAGTGATAAGATGAAGTAGCAAAGCTAACTCTTCGCTACCGCTACTTTTCGATGCATTTGACGGGACTTTTCCTATACCTTTGTATATACTGGAATAAATTTGGGCTTCGTGTGACAAGAAATTTCAGACAAGCTTGTTAACTCCTTATATCGGAAAGGTGATTAAGCTGTACTACCAATTGTGTTCAGCTTTACAATTGTTAATTTCATACCCTGCTAGTACTAAGCTGAAGTTTCGCATTGCCATTGTTAAACGGCTTAGACCAAGATAAACGCCGATGGGAGAGATCACCATCTGAGCTGAGACACATGCAAAATTGAGCAGCATTTATTCATAAAGTTACTTAAGTAAGACAACGTATATACAAAAAACTGCAACGCTGCATTTTCTATTTATACTTTCAATAGTATAACGGCAATAATTTGGTGATGTTTGTGATCAGACAGATAATAATTGTTTACACCATGTTACTCTGAAAACCACAATTATTCAATACGCACCCAACTGCTTTAGTTTATAACGTGTTGTTATTCTTGCAGTATATTTGTATATAGGTGTATAAATATTTGTCAAATATTCTCTCATAAACAGTCTTAGCTTAGGTTAAATCGTTGAATGCTATATGCGGATGCACAATTTGAGCCTGAATCATCTAGTGACACAAGGCATTTAACCCTGTCACGGAGATAGATTCCTGCTCGAGAGCGTATTTTACCGATAATGTTTTCTTCTATGCAGAGATCTGAAATCATCTATAAACATCCGTTCACATAGATAAACACGTACACCGTGCTTCGGTATCTGAGGCAAATATGTACGTTGAATGTAAGTTGTATTTTTACTATTTTGCATACCCATAGACGGAAAGCAAACTATCTGAATTTGAACCGTTACTATTTCTTCCTCGCAACTTGCACCAACGTAGGTTCGACTGTGGGTGTTATCCTCTCCTACCGTATGTATTCCTTTAGAAAAACGGTGTGATACATGCAATACATGCTCAGGCTAATACCATACAATATTCATACCACGTCAAAGCAACTAGATCCCATATATTTAGTCAGAATTTCTCTAGGCCGGTGTCTTCACCGCTAACCGTTCCTATCGCGGCAGATTGATGAAAATTGATCGTGCATTTTGTTTAAATTATATGTTGGGCTTTGCGTTATCATGGAGGTGGTTGTCGTTTTAGTTACCAATACCATCATTATGAGCACAGCAATGAGCACGTTAAACGTTCGAAATGCTTCCGGAGTTCAGAATTTATAACGCTTCTCCTAAATACCTTTAGTTTCCTTCAGCACGCAAAACGGTAAAACTATTGTCAGTTACAACCCAATATATGCAGGTAAACATTCGCGGGTCATGTAGAACTCTTAATTACGAATTATGTTTGTTATTCTGACTTCGCTCCTGGAAAAGGTATCGGGTTAGGCTGCTCAAATGGTAATGGTTGAGCGAAAGCTACTTTGAATTCGTACAGATACTTAAACGTAATTGCATATTAACGCAAAATGTGCGCCCATTTTATTAGGAAAATAAAAGTAGAAATGAAACAATTCTGTGTTAGTTGCGGCCATACTCTTCTCGTGTGGCACCAAATATAATACATCGTCTGCTACACATAATGTTTAAGGCAGTTCATTAATAGTACTTGTATCAACCTTAACTACAATATCTCACTGAACAACGGTACTGCTCCCATCGGTAAAGACCAAAAAACTTCTCAAATATGGTCAAAGATCCGGGCACTTTATCAAGTGGGACGTACAAAAGAGCAGAAACTAGATCAATTTTTCGTAAACAATTTGATCTTCTGCCAACGCTGGTTGAACATAATCTTATGTCAGTAGCCTGCATCATGCTCTTCTGAGAGCGATGTTTACCGGTTTAGGGTCGGTACGTAGGCGCAAATCACCTGACATTTTAGTGGTATTCACAAGCTGACTAACCCAATCTGTGGTTCGTTAACCTTGACTCTAATACCCAAATTTATCTAGCACTGCAATTTGTCTAAGTACTAACGCTCATGGCGATAGGCACCCTTCTAGATTGCAGTGCCGTTGATCGCCAGCACTCGTTTTATGGGAAAAGAGCCTCCGTTTGAAACTTCACCATGTCACCGTCAAGTACTCCAGCTTACTTGTCAAATATATGTGTTAGCTAAACATCAATGAACAAAACGTTGGTCGTGGAAAGAAACAAAGCTCAATCGATGGGTCCTTGATCAGCATGGGCATAAATCTATGGATACCACAAGAAACTCGATCAAAAAGTTTATCCACTTCGCGGATTTATGGCCTTCACCGATATACAGTAATTTTGTTGTAAGTTTGAGCGATTCAACACGCTGAGACAGGTTTGCTTTTAGTAGCCATCCGCTTCAAGATAGTACTTTTGAAGCAATTTGTTAACAATGACACCCACATCCAACTGAGTACACATCGGCAGACTTTGCTTGGGTGGCATCGCGTATATACAAGCCAGCTGATTGATAATTCATCCGACACATGTCGACTGTCACTGTTCACCGAATGGATCGCGCTGATCGGCAGCGAAATGCGAAATGCTTTTCCTTAGAGCACTTCATAGTGATTTTCCCCATGCTGAGCAAGTCTCCTTCTGTTTTGGATTTACAAGACCGCAGGATTTGCAACTGAGTTCCAGGCCATCCCGTGAATGTGACAAACGTAACCGGTGTTGGGCTAATGCGCAGAGGTATGTTCTTGTTTCTAGTCTGAGTTGTTGCAACTGTTGGGCCGTCTATCTTGTTCGGACAATTACTGATGTATCGTTGCGGAGTCAGGTTTGTCTGCTGCAATCGCCATTTCGTCTGTCCATCATTGTTTATGCTAGTTACGATCCGGGTTTCGAAACAGAAAATCCCACAAAAAATCACGAAAAATATAGAGAGCGACACCTTCTTCAGTTCAGTAATTTATGCCTGGCAGGCTTTTCAGGTTAGCCATTACGACCGAGTAACCTATAACTTTGGTACATTTCCTTTGACTGGATTCTGCAAAATGCGACCGAACCTGGCGTACTACCTCATCCAGCTCAATTTTCAGATCGTCATCACAGGGTCCGACTTTTACAGTGCTTGTCTTGATTCATCACCAGTTGCAAGCTGCAGCATGGCGAATTGGTGAACCGTTGATTGAGCTCCCATCTGGATAGGTATCAAGAATTGGAGACAAATTGCGTTTAATATTCGCAAATTATCGGGCACCTAAGGTCATGCGTGTATAGACACATGCTTCCGCCAGTAACAACATCCATATTCGGCTTTCTAGTTTTGTGCTCTTAAAATCATAGTTCCTGTGTTTGACGTGTAGGGTATCGCCTAAATCAGGAAACTAGTATATGTCTAAGTAGCAGAGTGTTGAATACTGTCTCTTGAATACGTCAGGTTCTAACAATGTGATACCAACTCTCCTAGTCGTATGAACGAACGAGACTCAGAATTAATTCTCGCACAGCACGCTAACTGACAAATATCAAAGTCTGTGGGTTCTCGGAACTTAGCCGCGAAAGATTAATTCACGCGAGTCGAACTGGTTCCTAGACCAAACGCAAAGTTTCTACGCACGATTTCCCAACCCAAGACTGAATCAAGAACAAGACAGGCAATTTGCCACAGGCGCTTTTACTGGCCAAAGCTAAGGCAATTCTAGCGTTGTACAGCCTCATTTTTATATCACGAAACGGTGATGAGGGGGGTTTCCCATGGAAGTGTTTGCGTATGCAAAACCTGGAAACAAGAAACACTGTTTTATCTAAATATGCAAAGTCCGTAAACTGAGCAGAAATGTTGGAAGTTTGGCGAGCGTTGTCCGTAAAAATAAACGTTGCTTGGATACAACAATGCGTGTTCGGTTGGAAACAAGACTGTTTCTGGGTGCAAAGGCTAAACAATGTGAATGTTTCAAGAGTTGGAAGGTTGATTGAACGTGTTCGTTTTGTCTGATCCGAGTACATGTGCACTAGTGTGAATCGGGTTTTCAGCGTTCCGTAATTTAAGCCTGTAATTATTATAGGGACGTTGTGTCCCCATAAATTCCCCACTTTAAGTTTAAACATTCCTTTTGAGTTTCGGGTAGATCTGTTTTTTTCGGTTGTTCCAAGGATGCGTTGTGATTTGTGAGGAGGAATCAGCAGTGCGAGTTCCACAGTTTCCGTATTTTGCCTTGGAATTCCGAAAGTATCCAATAGTATGTGCGGGGGTGTTTTGCGGTAGACTGAGATGGCGTTTTGAGTGCTACATGTCGTGGTCGAAGTTGGTTTTGATGGCGAACCCTTGTGTCATCTCCTACAACAATATCAAATAGCATACTACCAAGATGGCCCGTTACTATAGCTTCGATGCAGTGTGGATGACCAGCCCGATAGTCACGGGCAAAACCGGAGCTTCAACAGCGTGGCCCTTGCACTTGGTTTTGATTTTGGATTTCACCGGTGGCAGTTTGGTTGGGATTAGTACCTCGTGTGTTGTGCGCAGTTTCCGACCCACCAATGCTTCGGCGGGTGATTTCCCTCCTGGAACTGCTGGATTAGGTGTGGTCCTGTAAACGAACAGGAAAGCCTGAATAATGGTTTCTGTAGCCCCCATCCCACGAGCCTTTAAGAGCGCTTGCTTGAAAGTGTCGACAAAACGTTCCGCTTGACCTTTAGACCGTGGATTATAGGGTGGTGATCTGAGGTGCTGCACGCAGTGAGAGCGACAATAATCCTCAAATTGGGATGAAGTGAACTGCGTTCCGTTGTCGGACACTATAACATCAGGTAATCCTTGTTGACTGAATATGCGTTGGAGACAAGTAATTGTTGCTGTGGTAGTCGGAGAATTAATTGTTACGACTTCAGGCAATTTAGAGTACGCATCAACCAGGACCAGATGGGAGGTTCCAACAATTGGACCAGTACAATTGTGATGTATTTGAGACCACGGTTTCTCTGTTGGTGGCCAGGGAACTGGTGGTTAGTGCTGTGGCAGCTTGGTTGCTTGTTGACACCTTAAGCAACGGCGAACCAAATCTTCAATGTCGCTGTCTACCCCAGGCCAATAGACGAAACTGCGAGCAATTGCCTTCATTCTGCTGATGCCAGGGTGTGCAGAATGGAACTGACGGAGCACGGCTTGTCGAAGGTGGACAGGAACGATGACTCGACCAGCGGTCATAAGGCAGAAGTCAACGACAGAGAGGGAGTCCCGACGCTGGAATTAGTGCTTGAGTTCTCCTGAGAATTTAAGGTTAGGCTAACGTGTCTGAACGTAAGCGATAGCTTGGCAGAGGACATGATCGTGTGCAGTTTCGCGACGTATGTCGGCGGCTGTAAGAGGAAGCTTGCGGATAGTGTCTGAAAGCTGATGACGAACATTTTCTTCGACGGCGACAGCGGCGATCACGATATTTTCATTTATCGTATGAATGGGAATGAGGCACGGGAGACCTTCAGATTGACCAAAATCCTGAGTGCGGCATAAACGGATTTCAAAATCGTAACCGCGAAGGATGACAGCCCAGCGTTGTGTAGTGATGGTAAGAAAGCACTGTAGTAAGTGATGAGACCAAGGATAGACCGCAGTTGATGAATGTTGTTGAATGGTGGCATCTGGTGAATGGATTCGACGTTTCTGAGGTCGGAGTGACAGCCAATAGCATCGAAGACAAAACCGAGGTACTTTGTTGACCGTAGGAAGAATTAGCATTTATCGGCTCTCAGGGGGAAACCATATTCCTGGATCCGTTTTCAGACCGAGACCAGACGTTCTCGCAATTCTTCTGGGTTGCGACCAAAATAAGTAGATCATCCAGGTATGCGGCCGTACCTGGAATGCCAGCGATCATTGCATCCATTGTCTACTGGAATAGGGCTGGTGCGGTCTTGAAGCCAAACGGCGGTCTGGTGTACTGAAGGAGACCGCGGTGTGTGTTGATCGTCAAAAGCGGTTGCGACTCCGGAGCCACCTCGATTTGTAAGTATGCGTCTGCCAGGTCGAATTTGGCAAAACAGGTCCCGCCATTGAGTATGGTAAAGAGGTCGTTTGGTGATGGTAATGGGTAACAGTTCAGTTGTAGAGCGGCATTGAGGCCCGTAGAGAAATCGGCACAGATGCAAAGGGATCCATTTGGTTTCTTAACTACAACGATTGGGGCTGCCAAGCAGAGTAGGACCCCGGTACCAGGACACCCATATCTTCCAATCGTTTAAGTTCGGCATCAACCAATGGTAAGGCTGCGTATGGGACTGCCCTTTTAGGGCGGAATGCCGGCTGAGCTCCGGGAGCAAGCTGTAACACGGCGCGGGTGCGTGAACAGCGGCCAAGATCATCTTGGAACACGGAGACGAACTGTCGGATGAGGTCATCGGTTTCGTCAGTTGGTACGGTCAGAGATTTTACCGAGCTGCAGATGGTTCGGAGAGGTAGATCGGCCATGCCAAGCTGTTCGAGCCAATCGGGACCAAGTAGATTGAGGTTTGCTTTGGCGATGTAGCAGATCCCGTCGAATGTGACACCTCGAAAGTAGACGGAACAATGCAGCTGCACAGTTAGCTGCAAGTAGCCACCACCGAAGCTGGTGACGGATTGATGGGTTGGCTGAACTGGTGGACCACCAAGGGACCGGCAGAGTTTCTCAGAGATGCTCGTGATGTCCGAAGCAATGTCAAACCGCAATCGGACGTTCTGGCCTTTAATCCGGACGTCGACGAACTTCCTGCGATCCACATTGACTTGGAATGTGGCCAGCAAGCTCATGGAGTTGCCAACCGGGCCAGTGTTGGGTTCGCCTCTGGAACATGACCTATTCTTTTGACTGTGGGTGGGGGCCAGGCCAGATTTGGTCCCCTTGTGTTGTGCGGGTCTGCGAGTGGCGGCCAGCCCAGGTTTGACCCCGTTATGCGACGTAGGATAGCAGTATCCATCACGGTGCCCCACCCTGCGACAAAGTTGCATCGACTCTGTAGGACTTTGCAGTCTCGGTGGAAATGACCTGCACCACAGAATCGGCACAAATAGGGTGGGAAAATCCCTCGGTTGAGTTGGGAGAGCCGCTCAGAAAGTTGCAGCTTGGGGACTGCGAACACCTGGACCAGACCAGGCGCGGAAGCGTTCTGGATCATCGCGGAATCGTGTTTCAGATTGATCAGCGATTGACACTCCTCGGCCAGGTTGTGAAGTGTGATCGTGCTGTCTTGATGCAGCTTGGATAGGAGGCGCGTTCAGATGTCGGCATCATGGGCGGACCGGAGGCCCGAAATGGAAAGCAAGCACTTGAACTGGTCTTCTGGGAGGGATCCAAGCTGGAACCGTTCGCATGCCCGATTGACGATGCCCGCGTATGTAACGAAATCAGCAGCATCTCTTTTGGTCAGCTGCAGACATTGGTACCGGGTGTTGAACAGCGAGGACTGTTCGCCAAAGATCTGCGACAACGTGCGGACCGTTTCACCAAAGGTAATATCGCGGGGCTTCGTTGGCAAGATGAAATTTGTATAACGTTGGTGCTCTACCGTGCCCAGTTTACGCAGAAGCAGCCGGACCTTCCACGCGTCAGCCTGGGAAGCCAGGTCAAAGATGAACAGAACCTCGTACCGCTTATACCAGGACTAGAAGGTAATTTGAGCGCAAGGGTCATACAGTAATTCGGAGATGCTGCTGCAGATATCGTCAACCGAATGTGTGCTGTCCGTGAAACCTGATTGAAGGGTATAAATGGAGAGCTTTTCCGTTAAGGAAGTCATTAAAGCAATCTAGTGCTCCAAAAGTAATTTAAACGCACTATATGCAACTGCCTTTGGGTTCAAATACTTCGTCGCCACAGTTGAATACTGTCTCTTGAATGCGTCAGGTTCTAACAATGTGATACCAACTCTCCTAGTCGTATGAACGAACGAGACTCAGAATTAATTCTCGCACAGCACGCTAACTGACAAATATCAAAGTCTGTGGGTTCTCGGAACTTAGCCGTGAAAGATTAATTCACGCGAGTCGAACTGGTTCCTAGACCAAACGCAAAGTTTCTACGCACGATTTCCCAACCCAAGACTGAATCAAGAACAAGGCAGGCATTTTGCCACAGGCGCTTTTACTGGCCAAAGCTAAGGCAATTCTAGCGTTGTACAGCCTCATTTTTATATCACGAAACGGTGATGAGGGGGGTTTTCCCATGGAAGTGTTTGCGTATGCAAAACCTGGAAACATGAAACACTGTTTTATCTAAATATGCAAAGTCCGTAAACTGAGCAGAAATGTTGGAAGTTTGGCGAGCGTTGTCCGTAAAAATAAACGTTGCTTGGATACAACAATGGGTGTTTGGTAGGAAACAAGACTGTTTCTGGGTGCAAAGGCTAAACAATGTGAATGTTTCAAGAGTTGGAAGGTTGATTGAACGTGTTCGTTTTGTCTGATCCGAGTACATGTGCACTAGTGTGAATCGGGTTTTCAGCGTTCCGTAATTTAAGCCTGTAATTATTATAGGGACGTTGTGTCCCCATAACACACAGCTACAAATTATCCCTACATTTATTGTTAAAGAAGTCCTCTATTATTCAATTATATGCGTTAATCGCCTTTGCAACTTACTATCTACTTGTATTTTGGTTAACTTACATATTTACTGGTTGTTTTGAGGGCCAGTGATTTTATTTGCACGTTCGTAGCACCTATTATTGTGGAAGAAGACTAAGTAAACTTGCTGATATGCCGACCCCAATCCGTTCATTAATGCACCTAGGAAATTCCTGACATTATCTTAAACAGAACACAATCTTCGAGTTACCTTGCAGAAGGTTGTGTTTGTCTTTCCCGAAAGCGAACACTTATAGTTTTGCTTTGACGTGTTGCTCCATTTTGTGCATAGGATGATATTTGGCCAACTGTTTAATAAAAAATATTTCGACCCTAATTTTAAGTTACTTAAAAAAACACTGGTTAGAGCTTGCATGAAATACAGACCTAAGAATTTCACTTGTACTTAGATAAGCAACGCAGTCGATTTTTGTTAGAAAATAAATATGGATAATCTCGTAAATCATTCTAGCTTTTTCCGACTACTTACGTTTATCAATAACTGACAATTATGTGTTTCTGCAATGGTTGTGAACGCATAATACGCGTAATAGGCGTCTGCAACATATTTGTAAAACATACGCAGCGGCCTAATTCCTGTCAGTAATACAAGAAGAAACTAAAGCAAGCCAAGCATTTGCTTGTCGCCATTGCACCGCACGCACGATTAGACTGTCTTACCCGTTCAAGAGGCAAATGATAACTAATAGTTTACCCAATGTCCAAACGAAATTAAGTCGCGGAGTTAAGTTAATATTATTGTATTATTTTTAGAACGAAATCGTTTGCACATTCATTAGGTTAGAAGGTTTGCTACAAGTTCAAAAAACTTTAAACGGATCATGTATGTACCTAAGGGTGGTAATTTGGAGAAGATAAGCAGTAGTTTTGGGTGAGTCTTATATATTTTGAATTTAGAAGCAGTACGCTCTCTTTTTGGACACAGTGTTAAATAATTCAGTTAAAATTAAACTTCAGTTAAAATTAAACGAGGCCAAACGATATTCCGTACCTCTTTTTCAGATATTTCTTGCTTTCAATGGCTGTTTTTCTGCAACTTAACTGTATAATCGTATTCGGGTTGCCAGAAAAATTTTGAGGAAGAGAATATTCTTGACCGCAAAAGAAAACTGGGTTGAGTAAAACGCAGAGCAATTAGTTTTGCTTGCTAAAGCCATTAAGTGCCTAGCGCACTAAGTACTTTTCATCGTTAAGATTGCGGCTGATAATCTGGGAACAGGGAACAACTTTTTCAACTGCTACAGCCGGACACGTTTCCAGCTGTTGACAATGGATGATACAAAGATTCGCACACTCACAAAAGTAGAAAGCAGATTGGTCACGTGATTTCAGTTACATGTGCTGAGTTTGATTAACACAGTCTTCTGAAAAAAGATTTGCAGTCTCTAAGAAGCTTCATTAGAATAAATACCGGCCCTCATGTGGGCACCGTGATATTAAATTTTAAGCAACTTCGTAACAAAACCAAAAAGAACCGATTCTTTATCATCTTTATGACGGTCAATTGATTTTGTTTCTTTCCCTAATCTACTGTTATTTGTTATTTTATGCATCATAATTTTTCATAATATTGCGTGAAGTATGAAGTTAGCATCATTTTTTCCAGCGGTAGCCTAGCCCTTCAATTCGGCCGTTTATATTGGCATCAAAATATTACATAACACTGACAACTGCGAGGTGGTCGAGTTTTCAATTAGTAGGTAACGTTTTATCTAAACTAATGGTATTGTCACCAATATCATGAATCACAGTTGATAAATCTAACCATCTTTGATAACAAGTGTACAAAGCACCAAAAGTTAATTACGGAAACAATATC
This sequence comes from Dicrocoelium dendriticum, assembly GCA_944474145.2. Taxonomy (NCBI): domain Eukaryota; kingdom Metazoa; phylum Platyhelminthes; class Trematoda; order Plagiorchiida; family Dicrocoeliidae; genus Dicrocoelium; species Dicrocoelium dendriticum. The sequence continues at coordinate 53,375,222 of OX104060.1, forward strand.
ACCATTTTTCAAGATGGTTAAAAATGATATTTTAGACGAAGAAGCGGCACGCTGGCAGGCAAATAGGACACAAACGCTGCAACGTAATCAAGGCAAACATTTCGCTGATCCTCTCTCTCGATGTAGGATTACTTTAAAGCCAAACCGCAGATATTGGAAATGGCTTGCAATAAAGATAATTTATGCATGCAGAAAGTTAGTCACTTTCTGACTACGACAATAAATTCGATAATCGCATTGACTACCAACATTTTAGGTCCAAACGCTCAGGAGAGCAACAGTTTTCCACATGTGATATCCTCACCTACGTTAGTGAATATTGGTGCTATCCAGTAACAAGATACTCTTATTACTTAAGAATATCACTAGGCGTCATCTACTAGAGTGGAAGCCAAGATTTTCGAGTGGTTTTCGAACTCCGGTAGTAAGAAAAGTGTATATAGCACTTGACACAGCGCTTATGAGCTTCAAATGTTTGCAAATCATCTTCACTTGAAGTTACAAACAAAGTTAGATTGTTCCATATGTTTCCTCGCGTGTGAACTCAATAATATTGACACAGCTCTATGTATCCTCACGGAATCAGCCAAGCTGGTGAATTTCCTTACCAGACTTGATGCGCATCTATATTTAGAAATTATTACAATCTCAGTCTGCTTGCTATCCAACATTCCTATTCCCTTATTAAAACCTGTAGATGAATATTAACGGGAGATACAAAATTGCGTACTTGGTTCACACGAATAAAACTTGTAACCTACCTGTGTTCTCTACGAGTATACGTTTGCCTTGTTAATGAACGTGCTGGGTGATCTGGTGCAGTAATTCCTTTGACAACGTACCTTCCCAGCAACGCGTCTCTGAAGCAAGTTTTCATGAGATATAGTTCATTTTCCCTGACAAAACATTAGTCAGCTGCCCGTACAACATTTGAAGGGCGCGACGGGACATGGAATCGGCAGATATATTTGCTTAAAATTTAGAATACTGTAAATAGAAACATGCTCAGAAAACGTTATTACGGAAAGATAATTTTTCATAATGGAACGCCCCATTGTGGGGATTAGTTGCCACGCACTTCGGATCGTTTCTTTCTTGAGCGCGCTTATGACCTGGAAATGGCTTTGAGTATTGCGCTGAAACAGGGATTGACATCCAAAACTTAACGGAGTGAACTGAAATGACTTCTGGTCATCTGGACTTCAGGTAATCGCTCAGAGTAAACTGAAGGCTCTAAGAGCGCTATATCAACGAACTGGCCTGCGAATTGCCCAAATCGTCCCAGTCCTTTAGCTAATACAATCAGACTATTTTAAAGAGTGTAACTGCATTAGTTTCGACTGGGATTCCTTGATAGAAAACGTCAGTTTTTCTAAGGTGAATCAGAATTTGCATGTGCACATTCTCACTCTAATTTATGTTAATAAGCAACAACTGTCAAACTGGTGATATAAAATCGTCCGCTGTACAATGTAATCAACACCCTTGCAACATACAGTCTCCCAAAACCTCATTTTATAACCGCATGTGGAACGATAAGTCCGGAATGCCAGATCAAGGCCATATCAGGATGACTATATTCGCCCGCGCCGCTGTCGTTGTGTACGTGCGGATTCCTCAGAAATTGGTTAACCATAGTTGTGACTTTTCTGACCCAGTTCCCCTGGGATGTGATATTTGTGATAGAAATGTTGACCCAGCGCGAAGGGGTTGTAGATTTCAACGGTGGAAATGCAACAGTATTGGATGCAACGAATTCATTAACATTTATGACTGATGATTGCCATGGTAAAGAACTTTTCACGCATGATTTAACTATACGGATATAGAATGAAGATATCCGAAATGTAATCGTTTTTTTAATTCTTCGCTTGATAAGGGGAGACAAACGTGTCTAAAGGAACTACTACACTTGCACATAAAGGCATTTGCTTGAAAGCGTAATTCATTGGGTTGGGCAACTCTGCTTATGCGTCAAATCGAGACGGACGAAATCCTATCGTTAAGGCAGGCTCAAGGCACGTTTTCTGTCCCTGCTGGTATGAATTGCAAAAGCTTATAGATCAGATGTTGAGAAATGCTTTCATCCGTCCTTTATATAATCCGAGGGCTACGCCCACTATACATTTTAAACAGGTATGCATGACTGCATATGTGTCGTTTACAGGAAACTCACTCATGGGACATAAAAGGACTCATTTCCGCTCCCTCACAATGACGATAATGTTGTTGCACTAAATGGCTCTAAAAGATTACCTACCTACAACTTCACATCGGGCTATTGATAGGTCGAAGTAAATACTCAGTATATAGAAAATACAACAATAATTATACCCACCGGAATTTATGATTTGCTAAAGATGCCATGCGGGCTGCCTTCCTTCAAATGACTGGTGTACACCATTCTCAGAGATATGCAAAACAGTTGATGCCTAGTGAATTTAGTCAACAAAAACAGAAGAAAAAAATTGTCATATAATAACATTACGAATAATCTCCTCCGTCGCAAACACAGTACATCTTAGAAATAATGTATTTGCAAGTGGAAAGAAAACATCCCATGCGCAACCTTGAACAGCATCATCATGACCAAGTAAACCTGCCAGATTGCCTACAATACTTTCGTGCGCACAACGCCGGCCGGTTGATCGCAATCACTAGCGCTTCCCTGATGGCCAGTTTCTGCGAGTTGCGGTTAATCAATAACAACTTGAACGCTTTTGGTAGGTCCACGTAATGGTCAGTCGTCATGAGATACCTTGTGATAGATGACGTGTGGTTCCGGTTCGTCGTTTGATCCATCCCTTCCTGTTTCACTATGGACTGTCCTAACCACGGAGGGAAGTGCTCAGCTACTCTTTAAGCTAATCGGCGGTCGGTCCTGCCCATATATACGTCACCGCAATTGCAGGTGAACTGGTTAATAACACGAATGGTCCAACCTACTAGCGAGCAGCTCGGACGGTAGCTGGGATTAAGCCTTCGTGCTGTATGGATGATGCGTAACTGCGCGGTGGTGTAAGTGCGCATGAGGGCAGTCCTGAGCTTGTGAGCAATGTCATTTGACACATGGTCCCATTTGAAGGAAAATAACAAGGAAACAGCTTACTACTCATCCGTTTGCACCGGTACCTTCTCTTTGATTGGTCTGCTATGGAGTTGGATAAACGTCTCCGTATATTCATTGGACATCAAAAGACCACCCGGAATTACACTAAAACGCCCGTTTTATCGCAAGGCGACGTGAAGCGTGTTATACCTGCAATTTACCAGCTTCACTCCGGTTGCATACAAGTGCAGTCTTGGTAAAACCCTCTTCTACAGATCCATGCGCATTTTTAGTCCAGAAATGCTAAATAGGGAAGAGGAAGTCCTGCTCAGAACTCTAAGGTCTGACGGGTATCCGTAGACGTATATCCAACTCCATAGCAGACCACTCAACGAGAAGGTAGCAGTGCAAATAGATGAGAAGGAAGCTCTTTCCTTGTTCTTTTCCTTCAACTGAGACCATGTGTCAAATTACATTCCTCACAAGCTCAGGTCTGCCCTCATGCGCAATTACACCACCACGCGGTTACGCATCATCCATGAACTACCGTCTGAACTGCTCGCCAATAGGTTAGGCCTCTCGTGCTATTTACCACTTTACCTGCAGTGACCTTCACCTTCGGTGACCTTCACCTGCGGTGACGTATAAATGGGCAGGACCGACCGCCGATTAGCTTAAAGGGTAGCTGAGCACTTCTCTCCGTTTTAGGACAGTCCACAGTGAAACAGAAAGGACTGCTCAAACGAGGACAGGAACCCCACCTAATCCATCACAAGGCATCTCGTGACGACTGGTCATTACGTGGAATTACTAAAAGCGTTCAAATTGCTATTGATTAAGCGCAATTCGCGGAAGATGGCCATCAGTGAAGTGCTAGTGATTGCGATCAACCGGCCGGAGTTGTGCGCACGAAATCATTGTAGGCAACCTGGCAGGTTTTCTTGGTCATGATGATGCTGTTCAGGTGTGCGCATGTGATGTTTTCTTTCCACTTGCAAATACATTATTTCTAAGATGTACTGTGTTTGCGACGGAGGAGAGCAGGCGAAATGTTAACATTTGACAATTTGTGTCTTATGTTTGCTTATACTAAATGGGTCTTGTGGGATGCAATGTTACGCATTTCTGATGAATTTATGCAACTTTACCGTCCATGGACTGATAGGAATTGTGTCTTTCCAACATATCAAGAGTAAAGGAGTGTGGCAGTTTCGCTGCTTTGAATTTTGAAGCTGCACTATTATGATTTCCTGACGAAAGTGGTTTGAGAATTACGTAACATGAGCAGTGATTCAAGTTCTCAGGTTTGAAGCTTTAATATATAAGACGTTTTAAATTGGCCTGTACCCTAGTCTGTGGATGAGATGCGAAGTGTTTTCCGTCTGGCATCTTAATACAGGCCGTTAGTGAAATATTATGCATGGATAGCTGCGCTTGTACACCATCCTACGGAGAAGGCTAGGCCATTACATTTGACCGTACAATGACCAGAGTCGCTTGACACGCTGCGCTACAAGCTAGCTAGCCCTCCGCTACCTTTCTTCCTGGCTGAGTTGATGCAGGTTGTTCCATTCATCATGGACAGAGATGCCAGTTAACTCGATTTTGGTATTTACTCTTCACAGATGTCAAGCGATGAGACAAAATGGCTTTTAGCCTAGGGCGATCGCAGACTGATAAAGACAAGATTCGAGTATTGTACCACCAGGAAGGAAACCGATGCTCTAGTCATATTTGTCAAAAGACTGCCATATATGTTAAGAAGACACATTGTAATTATAGCGCTGATCATGGACTCAAACGGTCACAGAAATTTTGCCAATCCAAAGCTTAGGTAGCGCGATGACAGGAACAGTTGTTTTCTTCTTATTTCGATGTCAACATCGGCCCGGTAAAGTACACAATCCTGATGCGATGTCACAACAGCCTACTATGACACACAGAGACTGCTCATCTTGTTCAAGTTCAACTATTGAAGTTGTGTCATTGAAGCCTTCAGATGAGACATAATAAGCAATAACTCATCGTGCGGATCCCGGGAAGACGTGGATTTACCATCCCCAACTACAAGGGGTGCGAGACCCTCGAAAGCATAAATGACCGAATACAGTTAAGGAGCTTTCTACTTGTAGTCCCTCTGATCTAAAGTTCGGTTACTGGAAGGTACTATTTATTTGCAGTTAGCAACAAACTAAACAAACCGGTGATTAATTCCTGAGTCTAAAGTTCAGCAAGTGCTTAACATGTTGTATCATTAGCTGGGACAAGCACGGCATGGAAAAATAGGACAAACGACGGGCTTTCTTATTTGTCACTACAGCAGCGTCGCGATATCGTAAACGCGTAGATCGCATGCGGTGAATGCATTTGTAGAAATCAACCGCGCATGATGCGTAGAGCAGCTATGAAGATTATTTTTAGCGGGTATCCCAATGAAACCGTCAGGGTGTGGGCGTCACTGGACCCCTACTGGAGACACTAAGTGGAAATCGCCATATACTTGTCATTGTCAATAATTCAGCTAAATTGCGCAAAGTCATTTTGACTCTACACATAAACCATAAATACACTGCACAACATCCGTTTGATCATTGGATAGCCCGTTGGAGTGCATTGGAACAACATCACCCGGAACGCGGTTGGATGTTCGGGAGTACACCTTTGTTAGAATTCTGCCAAATGTTGGCCATTGGAGAAACTCTCAACATCCAAGTGAGGCGCATCAATCGAACTCTAAAGATGATTCTAAAGCCTTTTGTTGAGGAATAACTACACCGTGAATGTTACTTTGCATTTCTATTGTGTTTTATAGCCTACCGATCCTGTGTGCATTCTTCCATGGACATGTCCTCACAGTTCCTGTTAACCAGACGTAAAAGGACACTACGAGTCCTTCAACCCTTTCAAACCTTCACTTCTGATACCCCCTCGCTACTGGCTATGCAGTCCTGCTACCGGTGGGAATCGGACACTGCGTATTACTTGGCCCGTGAACGGTTAAGCAATGTCAATAGATGTCTGAATGGATATTACGTTAAGGCGATGTACTAGTAACAGCTATAATATGGGCAGCAACTGTATTTACACAATCTGACTGAGTTAATGGGCATCCCTTCAAAGTTACACAAATATTGAAGAGGTCTAATCGTAGTCGGTTAAATCTACACAGACTGCACACGTCGTGTCATTGGTTCAAATGGGAATGGGAATGGCTTTTTTATACACTTCAACCGCTTGAAACCCGCTATTCTCAGCTTATGTTTCTCCTCATCGGACCAAAGGTCCAGCCACAGACAACTATATATCGAATGCCTTGTCATCGGAGGAGGTGATGGCAGCAACAGAAACATACAAAAGCTCCCACTATGGAAATATTTGGGTCTTGCTCTTCCCATCACAGGTACATCGCGACCGCCGTTTCGTCTAGGTTTGGACTCGTCAGCTGGAAATAGCCTGAGACAGGGTAAAACTCAGAGCTTAGTAGTTCACGGCTGACGCCTTGAGCACTATGCTACTGATGTCCGCAAGCAACGCTTGGCACAGCCGAAAGTACTTCAAACATGAATTTATGGAGCAGGTTGTGTGGTTGGGTTGCGACTCGCAACCTCTATTGAGACCTCGGTTCACTTTGAGGTAAACCTCGGTCATTCTGATCTCGAGGACCATAACCCGAATGGGTATATTTGGGTGTTGCTCTTCCCAGCACAATACCTAACACCCAAAATATTTTCATTCAGGATACGGTAATGGAGATCGGAATGATCGAGTTCTCAATAGAGGTTGCGAGTAGCAACCCACACAGCGCGCTCCATAAATTCAGCATTGAATATCTATAGAAATGTTGCACAAAGGAGAAAAATGTGTGACGCGAAAGCTTATAATATTTGGAATTACTAAAGTTTTGCTAATTTTGTGCAGATGCATAGTCGGATTAACAACTGATCATCACACGAAACACCTTGAGAAAAGACTAGCGTTTTAATGATGAGGAGTACCACAGTATGTTTTCGTTTCTTATTTATGTTCCTGATAATTGAACTGCCTGTATATTGAAATGAGTGTATTGATTTTTTCGGAATGCACGCTGGGGACTGCACAATAGGTTCCTGCCAGGTTGTGGGTCTTTTTACATTCCTTCAGTGCTTATATTCTAGCGCAGAGTATGCATCTGACTGATAAACTGTTATAATTTGTACGAACTCCAACGCTTGCATTCAATGTTATATGCTGAGTTTTGGGAACGTTCCTCTCACAGCTACGCTGTCATCAATATTTTCAAGGAAGCTTGTGTCCTCTGACTAAGTTCGTTTGCAACCAGTAATACGTACTTTTACAAACGTTCATGATTCTAGGTAGGCTATAGCTATAACTACTGATCAGGAAATTGTATCCATTGCCTGAAAAATTCAGTATGGTTTATAAAATTAGAACGCGTAGTTTCCGCCTAGGAAGTCTTAATCTACAGGGTACTTTAAAGTGTGTGGATGCTACACCGATTTCGCCGCTTATCTTAAATATATAAGTACAACAATTATGGATCTGATGATACGTGAGGCCCAAGGTTACCAAGAAAATTGATCCCAATTTTACCAATTTTTGTATGCAAGTATTTAACTGCGAATTTGCCAAGGGTGGAGAGCAAAACGTGTTTACTGCATTTAATGAGTCAGTACTAATTCTATGCATTTTTTAGTTTACAAAAACGGTTCACGTTGTTAATTTATAACAGTCGTACACCGGTTAGCAGTTAATTTATTGCAGAGACGTCATCAAAGCTTATGGTGAAGAATATTATGTGAAACAAATGACTCAGGAATACCGACAAACCAGGTGGATTTAATTCATTGATTAACGTATACGTTTCGTGCTTCAAGTAGTTACACTTTTCCTTGACTAAAATGGGCAGTCTTTGATCCTCAATTAACTTTTAAAGATAATTTTTATTTTTGAAAATGCTGAGTAAATTTTGATGCACTCTACAACAGCAACCGTAGACGGAGACTGTATTTAAGAGAAAGTACATAATTTCTTTTACAATTCTAGGGAATTATGAACAATGTAAAAATTTGATTGCAGATGATCGGCGTTAGTGTTTGGTCAGTTAATCATTCATCCTAGCTGGGTTAGGAATTCGTATTGGGTCATTATCTCCGAATAGAGAATGCATATTTTTGCATCGTATGTGCACCGTCACACACAAGCACTTGTTTCCAAAAATATCCTCGCTATGTGTTTTGAAACACTTCATTTCTTTGGCATCTATTAGTCGTTGTGTTAGGGTACTAGATAACTTTTTGATGCTTCTTTGTATGCAAGGTTGATGTGATATCCACTTTATGTTTGCAACTGAGTTTGTAGCGTTGTCCTCAAGTCCTTTAGGGTTCCCACAATTGAAATATTAGTCGCAATATTGGAAAGTGATTTAAGTACAATATGCCATGGGTCCTAATAATCTCTGATAAGGAACGTGAGTAGGCGAGGGACGGTTTCTTCAGACAATGTGGAGAAACTGAGTCGTCATCCAAAGAACAAAGGAACGCCCGCATGTTAAAATTGCTGTGTAGTTTCTAGTGATCCCATATCATGTCAAGAGAGCACTGCTAAGGGTCTGACAGATGTTTTGGGGTGAAACAGGTCGCGTCCCATATGTATGATCGAGTGGTTGCACTTCTGGTGATAATGGTGAACCCCGAATTACTTTTGTTAAGAAGGAGTTGCATTTAAGTGGACCATATTCACAGTCAATCTAGATCATGCTGGAGGCAAGCGCAATCTTCCTAGGTTTCACTGAACCCTAGCTTCTTGATCATCTGCAAACCGGGCACATAGTGACCGGAGTTGCCGAGGAAGCTCGTTGATACAGACACTGTGTTCCCCGCTGCATCTGAACATTACGTTTGCCATTTCTCCTCCCCTACGCTTTATCATATCAAAATAGGCCCTAAGTTCTCTCTCCTTAATTGAAGGGAACATATACAAGCAATCGAGGCTACATTCAAAAATCTTTACGCGCAAACCTCACAACAGGTTCCGTCATTCGTCTCACAGTCACAAGGTTTTCACTCGCATCTATTGCACGCCTGCTAACAAGGTCGCCAAGCTCGGATAAAGCAAAATACTGTAGTCATGCACGAGCACATCCAACCTTTTAACCACTCATTTAGGAATAAGGGTGTCCTGCAAATTCGGTCGGATAATGGCTTGGGTATGGTTGTTATGAAAAAGCCAGTTTACCATTAGAAAATGAACGGGCTATTGGAAGATGACAGCAAGTGTGCGAAGCTACTTGTTGACAAGAGCCAGACAAATCAGATTGAAAGCCAAATCTGCAATTGGCTAGTAAATGTTAGGGACGGTAGCTAAATCAGTGAGAAGTATGTGAAAAGCCTTGCCCACAGGCGTCAAAGTTTCCAGAAGGAATGATCGTTCTATGACGCCTAAGCCTGACGTCCCTTACATCCGGTCTTAGACATAAACTACACACCGTACCGCGCTACTTAGCGCTGGCTGATTGGAATACTGGAACCTATGCGAAAATAGCTGCTGTGCATAATCTTAAGGGCAGTATTCAATTCGTACATACCGTCCGCGATCTTAATTTCACAGATCTGACCAAGTACTCCCTTCATGTGGAATTTTTTATGGTTGTGTTGGTATTTGACAATATAAATTACGTCTGTGATTATGTCGAAGAAAACCAGGTAGCTCGCGGCATACCTACGGTAGCCCTAAAATAACTACTGCTTCGGTGCACTTTCAACTTCCAATTTCTGTTTAACGGTGAGTTGTTTTGATAGCAATTTGGGGGTGTTTTATGCTCTCCACTTGAAGCGTTTTCGCTGGCTTTTTCATGAGTACGCTTTAACCGGGCAATTCGATATCGGACGTCAAGAACCTCAGTCTTTCCCACTTTACGTTGACGGTATCTTTCTACTGCTCCAATTCTCTTGAAACATCGAGGGTCTTATCAGTGAATACAATCAAGGACATGAATCGCAAATTTCACCTCCTACATAGAGGCAACTGGTACTTTACTCGATGTAGAAGTGAAGCAACTCGAGTTTAGTAATTTACAACGTCAAGTAAATAGGAGACATATTTAGAATGAGCAATATTTGAATTCCAGAACTGTGGACATATTCTAATAAATGCATACTTAACGAGAGGCCTGTGAAACATACCGATCGCAAGATTATATAAAGCAAAGCAATAGGAAAATTATCGAAATGGCCACAGCCATGTGTATAGAACACCGCTAATAATAAGAAAAATATTCAACTTATGTCTACTTAATAATAATTCACTTGAGGCCTAACAATATTCTAACTGTGTAATGTAGCTGCGTTGGTATATAAATTACTAACTTATTGTACACTATTACAGTGGGGTTTGGGAAAGTCATTTTTGTGGATTGCAACGCAGCACAATGTAAACAGTATTTTAGAGACTGCTATTTCGCGCTATTGGTCTATGCATTATCAGAAGATGCTTTCGTGGAATTGACCTTCACCTTGCATTTCTCAGCCTCAAATCCTCGAGAGTGCAAGTGAAATTGAAGGCTTTAATGTTAAGAGCCGTTTAGATATGTTTTATATCGCATTTGCCAGATATTTCGCACTATTTGCGATCGTTATTAAGATCAATACACATCCAATTGTTGGTTGTTTCTCGCACTGAAATCAAAACTTACTTCGGACCAACACAAAATGCTCAAGTTATCTGGTAACCAGTCGCTAACGCTCATCTCGACAAATTTCACGCAAGTTTGAACGCTGTTTGCGAAACCAATAAGCGCCACACCTGAATTTTGGCGCCAAACGAACTAAAACCCCTCTACTAAACACTGTACTACTGTCTCAAAGGTTAATTTAGATATATGCAACAACGTCGAAATATGACCTAAACCTTAAACTAATCATACTTTTTATGACTAGGAAAAATCTGATGGTTTTCTAACTTAGCACCTTATGCAATAACAATCTTATAACTTACAGTTCATTGGCTTTCAAAATCACGAGATAGTAATGTCAGTGAACTATCGTTCTCGGGATCTAACTTTTAAGATACGCACGTCAAACAAGTGCTTGAAATGTTGCATGTAGTCGTTTTCCATTAAATGCTCCGGAAAATCGTTCAAAACATATACGATATGAAACGAGCTTTTACGCTGGTACCGGGAATTTACTGGAATCCGTGTGTGCCGTAATGTGTCTCCAAGAAAAGCAGTGACTTTAGCTTATGTAAGTCCCCTAAATATGGAAGGCGATAAGTCAAAATGAGGTCGACTCACACTCGACAATAGGCCAGGGTGTGCAGTCCCATTATCTTGTACTTGTCTTCTTTCAGTACGTCCTATATACTTAGGATAAGCCTAGGAGGTGCATTTTGGATATTTTCGGTCTATTGCACCTCAAGCGGATACTCAGACAGTAGACCATATTCTACCAATTTTCTTAACTTTAAGAGAGAAGGACAAAGCCAACCTCTGCAATAGAGGCACATGCGCAGCGTATGAGACCGTTGACTATGTACTGCTGGATAGCGTTTAGCCTATTCTCACCCTTCACGGACTTCAACTCGGATAGTCTTTTACGGAAGGTGCTAGATATAGCGGAAGTGAAAATAATTGTAAAATTCCTGGCAAATCGTGCAAATTTAGCAGCATTTCATCAACGCCAGTCATATAAGAAAGACATACATTATCTTTCCTGGTACGTCAAATAACCATCAGTGGCTTTCCGGAAATTTTGTCTATCTAGTCGGATTAGTTTCATAATCCGATCAATCGCTTAACATTTTCATGTCGCCCCAAATCTGCATGTGCGAATAATGATGCTGTAGCCGTCTCAATCAGCCACCAAAAGTTCAATTGGACCGCTGAAATTTGAACAAGGTCGTTGGACGAAATTATCTTCTTCAAAGCAACTTTAAACTCGGAGAACATGCTTTTGTTAAGGATTTAACGTGCATAAGCCGATTCGTATATAAGCCGGCACTGTGAATTGGCAAAGTCAAATTTGTCCATAATCCTAAGTCCGTAGATTAGCTAACCTTCAAAAAATCAGCAAAATATAAACGAAGAGTTTTAGCAGTATTTTTACTTGATCATTATTTGCTCTCACTGGAGTGTGCTCAAGCGAAAGCTGCTCTGCTGTAGGTCAGTTCTGGCGGCCTAATGTGTTATGATCGCAGTTATTAGGGCTTACGGCCGTTAGACCAAATATTTTTCATCACACTGGAGAGTGTATTGATTCGATGTCAAGTCACACAGTACTGGTAAGATAGCCGACAATGTGAGGTAAGGTTATGCCAGGCACTGTCTCGCACAGTCCGAGTCGTCATGCATCTGAATCGCAGTGGAAAAGCGGATGAGAGGTGAGTTCAGTCTTGCTGATGTGGGAGGACGTTGTACATTTAACGCACTATATTTACTAACATAGCATCACGTATAGGCGCTGTGATTCGCTAAACAAAATAGCGCTAACGTGATGGTACACGATCCAGCTGAGGGAGAATGTGCCCACATTTCGTGCGATCTTCCGAAGCCGTGAAAAGGCAAATGTCAAATGTGCAATATACCGAGAGTTTTCGAGCGAAACTAAATGTGTCTACCTATCGGCACCTTAAATCCCCACCTGGAATAAACTCTGCACTAGCAAGTGGTGCTAAGTCAATATAGGAGCACACGTGTGCAGTTAATTTCTGGGTGGAGTTAACACGTGGATTTTTCGAATTGCGCATAACTTTGGTATAAGCCGAGCTCCATAATACAGACATTAACGTGTTCCAAAATTCTTTGGTTAAAAAAAACCGTAATTTAGGATACCAGTAAATTGTGGTTAAATTAATTTTTCCCAACCAACTAGAGCCCCTTTTTTACGGCGCCGATCTTCAAAAGAAGTTTCGCTCTACTAATCCGGACGCCCCACACTAACCAATCGGATCCCCATTGCCTTCAAACTGATTGCGTTTTCATCCTTCAATGACCGACCAGCACTTGTGAAGGACAGATTCATGGACAGCAGGCCAAGATTTGCGGAGGTCGGGACTGCATTGATCACGTCAACTTTGTCTCCACTGTCTAAGCGCAGTCCCCTATTTTGGCGGCTTAAGTTTATCGTGTTCGTTGACATCAAGTGTGTTGTAGAGTAATTGCATTAACGTGCCATTTAGGACAGTCTTCGAAGGAAAGTTGTGCCGAAAATACGTAAATATTATCCAACGTCATTACGCGCCTATCTCGGGTAGAGTTTTGGCCTTCGACAAGCTGTCGCCGAGATTTAATATTTCCACCGGTAGAAGACATAGATGTCCACTCCAATCATTCCTCTACAACTTCGCTATAGATGTTGCCATGGGGCTCGTGTTGGCTGGACACCAGTCATAATTCGTGGGGCTGCTCCCAACTGATCCAGTTATTCACTCGGAGAATGCTGACGACATTGACCTCATCTTTGACAGCTCAAAAACTTGTCATGTATCACTGGATAGATTAGTTTTACCAAGCAGTAACTTCGGGTTTCGTTTACCATCCTCACAGTGCAAATGCTTAAGCAAAGGCAGATTCCGCCTTCTGCGTTGAACATTGGTGAAGAAAAGCTAGAAATCCTTCAGTGATTTAACTAAATGGGAAGCTGTATCAGCGCGCTTAAGAATGACCGATTGGGCCAAGAAACTTATAGCAACATTTCAAAATGCTTTTACTAAATTTTGCTGCAGATGGCGCATGAGCGACACAACTCTCTCACTTTAAATTGGTAGTTAACAGTTTCGCCGTAGTACAGCGATTCTGTACAATTATGAAACCCTCTCGGCAAAGGAACAGAGGTTAGCAACGTTCAACCAGGGATGCCTTCTCAATGTAGCTCTCGCTAGTGGGAGCGCCGCACGAGTAATGAACATAGCTGAACATATTAGCTGAAGAGTATCTAGACCGCTCTGCACCGTTATTTCACAAAACAGAACACAGACTACAGTCACGGCGTTCTTCGAGCCTAAGAATATAGGTCCAGCTGCATCCCTGTATGTTGCATCAATGAGCGATTGAAGGAAACCCGACAATTTCTCCCTAAACCGAACCCGTCCAATTGGCACGCTGCGTAGGAGCGCAAGCGTCCGTAAGGATGCGCGTAAGCTGCGCCACAGTTGCATCTCTGCCCCATTTGACCGGCCGCATATGAAGTGGAGAATTGAGTGTAAACTGCATCGTATGACGGCAACTCTGGCACGGACACAGCCCAACTCATTATCCAAAGCACATGACAAGCTGACTCCCATACGACCGCGGAATGAAAGGAAACCACTAACGGAGTACAGATTGAGGGCGACGAGCGCTGAACTCCCCAGTCAAGGAGGTGGCTGGCCAAAAAAGGTACACTCACACACAGAGGTCAGACTGTGGCTAGGCGAAGTAGTGAAATTATTTTCATTTGTTTATCGGATCACCAATAAGGGCAATGTAGTCCGAGTATATACCGTCGTCCCCAAGTTACCCTCAATCCGAAAAGTGTTCGTGCCAGTTAATGAGCCAGTGACTATTTTTCTTCTTTAGGTTGAGCGCGGTGTAACACGGAACAACTGCTCTACAAAACCACTCTACCCACAGAGCCAAGCGGCCCATCAACGAACGGTACTTTGGCAGGCTAGTGAGAAAGCATGAGCAAACTTGGAGCGTTTACGAAGACCGAAAGCCTGAGTGGCGTCGCATCATCACGTTTGACTTCGCTGCATCTGTGGTTATATGTGAGGTATTCAGAAGCAGCGATCTGAGCATTCGTAAACTCTTTCAGCACTGTGACACCACCAGAGATGCTGTCTATGGAATTTTGAACTGAAATAAATTCGTGAAGTACAGCGCTCGTCAAGTGCAAGATGAAAACCCATGTGATTCGGAGAAGCGGCTGGATATTTGCCGCAACAATTTAATTGCCATGAACATCCATTACCTTCTTTTACCAATGAAGTTGTTTTCCGGTTAAAAGTTGCGGAGAAGCAACACTTTCGGGCAACGTTTAATCTACTCCGATGCAGGGCTTTACGTATACAACATGGCGCAAAGCTCATAGTATGGGCCGGGTTAACTTGCCAAATTTGGTGAAACCATTTCTATTTTAATGCAACTTGACCGGTAGGATATTGTTTCGCAGTACAAATGTCATACGCCTTTTAGCATCCTCATACTGGGAATTAATGCATAAACGTTCATTACAGAAATGGAAGCGGCCGGGTTATTAACTACCGTTTGTTTGCAACAATATTGTGCACCTGCACACTATGCATAAACGGTGTTGGATTATCTCAACCAGACGTTCCCTTGCCATTGGTTCTGTTGGGGAGGACCTATAGAATGGCCTGCTCGGTCACCAGATTTGAACTCATTATATGTCTTCATCTGGGGTTACGTAAATCGCGAGTTTACAAAACGAACCTGAACTCTCTTGAGGAATCGCAGCAGTGCATTTTGCATGAATATCGCTAGATCACAAGTGGCGCTGTGAAGAAAGTGTTAGCAAACACATTCGAATTAAAATTTGGCCAAAACCACAGATAATGATCCATAGGTGCTTAACGGATCCGGGTAAAGGGGAATATCCGGCACTGAATCATGCACGACTGCAAGTGATTGCCAGCAAAAAAACCAAAACCGCACAAGCCCGTAACAATAGGAACTACGACGACAGTCATCAGGCCTACAAGTGGACGCCGTTCAAGAGTTTTTACTAAGTCAAGTTACGGAATGATGATTGGCCAGATAATGAAGGGTCAGGTCAAGCAATTCAGGAGAACACTGTAAAATCCTCTACACCCGACTCCAACGGAAACAGCACGGTTCCAAATCGACAGCGAGAAAACGAATCGCTGGGTCAACGCCGCCTTTTTCGACCTTGATACAAGAGGAACGAAAACTTTGAGAACGGGCATATGTAGGTCAGCGGAAGCCCGTTAATACCCGGGAACCAGAACGATAACGAAAACAAGATGTTAAATAATTAACACCCGGCGCAATAGATTAGACTAGACAAGGCTCTGCGAGGCGCCAACGGAGCACGA
>OX104060.1:53391817-53433883 GCA_944474145.2 Dicrocoelium dendriticum
GATGGGCTTTGAATTATTCTTTGATGTTTGCAGCTGTTTTGCACAATGCAAGTTGAACTCACGCATGATAAAAGGGTGAGTGGAGTTTCGCTGTAAACTGCATCTTAAAACAGCCGCTAGGTGGTAGTCGGTTTCAAGTGTAGAGTTTCGGAAGCGGTACACCAAGACAATAAGGCAAGCATCTCTGCAAGCCGCACCAAAGAGTGTCGACGAACTGCGAGTCTAGATTCTCCAAGGCTTCACGCTGCAAGTTGCTTCGGTAATAAAGGAATAACCCTCCTCCTTTTGTGAGCCTAATGTTCCGGATCAGCAACATGACCAGCAAAGAAATTTAGCATCCGTCTTTCCCGTGTGCAAGCAGGTCTCGGTAAAACCTTTAAAATCATATTCTAGAGAGAACGACGCCGGGCGCGTCAGAGAGCGTGCATTGTCACAAATACATTACATTAACAACCCGTACAGATTTGGACCGTGTTTCCAGCACATGGCACAACGCGGATAAGGATTTTTGCGAAGCGACAATCCAGGTACCTACATTGTTAGGCTTGGTGACATTTCAATCTTTCCATCCCGTATCTCTGCTTATTTACCTCCGATTCCAGCCGGCCATGAGTCGTTCAAAAGCTCGCGATTTGCTCTCCCGCGGTTGCATCACTCCACCTGCGTTCACTCCTGCGGGCTTTACTAGCATCGTATTTGCCTGATTCATTGCCTTCTCGACAAATGCCTCCTTCAGGCTTATCATCAGACGTTGCACGTGCTCCGTTGGCGCCTCGCAGAGCCTTGTCTAGTCTAATCTATTGCGCCGGGTGTTAATTATTTAAAATCTTGTTTTCGTTGTCGTTCTGGTTCCCGGGTATTAACGGGCTTCCGCTGAACTACCCATGCCCGTTCTCAAAGTTCTCTTTCCTTTTGTATCAAGGTCGCAAAAGGCGGCTTTGACCCAGCGATTCGTTTTCCCGCTGTCGATTTGGAACCGTGCTGTTTCCGTTGGAGTCGGGTGTAGAGGATTTTACAGTGTTCTTCTGAACTTGCTTGACCTGACCCTTCATTATCTGGCCAATCATCATCTTGTAACTTGACTTATTAAAAAATCTTGAACGGCGTCCACTTGTGGGCCTGATGACTGTCGTCGTAGTTCCTCTTATTACGGGCTTGTGCGGTTTTGGTTTTTTTTGCTGGCAATCGCTTGCAGTCGTGCATGATGCAGTGCCGGATATTCCCCTTCACCCGGATTCGTTAAGCACCGATGGATCGTAATCTGTGGTTTTGGCCAAATTTTAATTCGAATGTGTTTGCTAGCACTTTCTTCACTGCGCCACTTGTGATCTAGCGATATTCATGCAAAATGCACTGCTGCGATTCCTCAAAAGAGTTCAGGTTCGTTTTGTAAACTCGCGATTTAGGTAACCCCAGAGGAAGACATATAATGGGTTCAAATCTGGTGACCGAGCAGGCCACTCTATAGGTCCTCCCCACCAGAACCAATGGCAAGGGAACTTCTGGTTGAGATAATCCAACACCGTTTATGCATAGTGTGCAGGTGCACAATATTGTTGCAAACAAACGGTAGTTAATAACCCGGCCGCTTCCATTTCTGTAATGAACATTTTTGCAGTAATTCCTAGTATGAGGATGCAAAAGGCGAATGACATTTGTACTGCGAAACAAGATCCTACCGGTCAAGTTGCATTAAAATAGAAATGGTTTCACCAAATTTGGCAAGTTAACCCGGCCCATACTATGCGCTTTGCGCCATAGTGTATACGTAAAGCCCTGCATCGGAGTGGATTACACGTTGCCCGAAAGTGTTGCTTCTCCGCAACTTTTAACCGGAAAACAACTTCATCGGTAAAAGAAGGTAATGGATGTTCATGGCATTTAATGTGCTGCGGCAAATATCCAGCCGCTTCTCCGAATCACATGGGTTTAAATCTTGCACTTGCCGAGCGCTTTACTTCCAGAATTTATTTCCGTTCAAAATTCCATGGACAGCATCTCTGGTGGTGTCACAGTGCTGAAAGAGTTTACGAATGCTCAGATCGCTGCTTCTGAATACCTCACATATAACCACAGATGCAGCGAAGTCAAACGTGATGATGCGACGCCACTCAGGCTTTTGGTCTTCGTAAACGCTCCAAGTTTGCTCGTGCTTTCTCACTAGCCTGCCAAAGTACCGTTCGCTGATGGGCCGCTTGGCTCTATGGATAGTGTGGTTTTGTAAAGCAGTTGTTCCGTGTTACACCGCGCTCAACATAAAGAAGAAAAATAGTCACTGGCTCATTAACTGGCACGAACACGTTTCGGATTGAGGGTAACTTGGTGACGACGGTATATACTCGGACTCCATTGCCCTTCTCGGTGATCCGATAAACAAATGAAAAGAATTTCACTACTTCGCCTAGCCACAGTCTGACCTCTGTGTGTGTGAGTGTACACTTTTTGGCCAGCCACCTCCTTAACTGGGGAGTTCAGCTCTCGTCGCCCTCAAACTCTACTCCGTTGGTGGTTTCCTTTCATTCCGCGGTCGTATGGGAGTCAGCTTGTCATGTGCTTTGGATAATGAGTTCGGCTGTGTCCGTGCCAGAGTTGCCGCCATACGATGCAGTTTACACTCAATTCTCCACTTCATGTGCGGCTGGTCAAATGGGGCAGCGATGCAACTGTGACGCAGCTTACGCGCATCATTACGAACGCTTGCGCTCCTACACAGCGTGCCAATTGGACGGGTTCGGTTTAGGGAGAAATTGTCAGGTTTCCTTCAATCGCTCATTAATGCAACATACAGGGATGCAGCTGGACATATATTCTTAGGCTCGAAGAACGCCGTGACTGTAGTCTGTGTTCTGTTTTGTTAAATAACGGTGCAGAGCGGTCTAGATACTCTTCAGCTAATATGTTCAGCTATGTTCATTACTCGTGCGGCGCTCCCACTAGCGAGAGCTAC
Source organism: Dicrocoelium dendriticum (assembly GCA_944474145.2). Taxonomy (NCBI): domain Eukaryota; kingdom Metazoa; phylum Platyhelminthes; class Trematoda; order Plagiorchiida; family Dicrocoeliidae; genus Dicrocoelium; species Dicrocoelium dendriticum. The sequence goes on from OX104060.1 coordinate 53,394,765, forward strand.
ATTGAAAGGGCATCCCTGGTTGAACGTTGTTAACCTCTGTTCCTTTGCCGAGAGGGTTTCATAATCGTACAGAATCGCTGTACTACGGCGAAACTGCTAACTACCAATTTAAAGTGAGAGAGTTGTGTCGCCTATGCGCCATCTGCAGCAAAATTTAGTAAAAGCATTTTGAAATGTTGCTATAAGTTTCTTGGCCCAATCGGACATTCTTACCGGCGCTGATACAGCTGCCCAGTTAGTTAAATCACTGAAGGATTTCTAGCTTGTCTCCACCAATGTTCAACGCAGAAGGCGGAACCTTCCATTGCTGAAGCATTTGCACTGTGAGGACGGAAAACAAAACCCGAAGTTACTGCCTGCTAGAACTAATCTGTCCAGTGATATATGGCACGTTTTTGAGCTGTCAAAGATGAGATCAATGTCGGCAGCATTCTCCGAGTCAATAACTGGATCAGTTGGGAGCAGCCCCACGAATTATGACTGGTGTCCAGCCAACACGAGCCCCATGGCAACATCGATAGCGAAGTTGTAGAGGAATGATTAGAGTGGACATCTATGTCTTCCACCGGTGGAAATATTAAATCTCGGCGACAGCTTGTTGAAGGCCAAAACTCTACCCGAGATAGGCGCGTAATGACGTTGGATAATATTTACGTATTTTTCGGCACAACTTTCCTTCGAAGACTGTCCTAAATGGTACGTTAATGCAATTAATCGCCAACACACTTGATGTCAACGAACACGCTAAACTTAAGCCGCCAAGGTAATGGACTGCTCTTGGACAGTGGAGACAAAGTTGACGTGATCAATGCAGTCCCGACCTCCACAAATCTTGGCCTGCTGTCCATGAATCTGTCCTTCACAAGTGCTGGTCGGTCTGTGAAGAATGAAAACGCATTCAGTTTGAAGGCAATGGGGATCCGATTGGTTAGTGTGGGGTGTCCGGATTAGTAGAGCGAAACTTCTTTTGAAGATCGGCGCAGTAAAAAAGGGGCTCTAGTTGGTTGGGAAAAATTAATTTGACCACAATTTACTGATATCCTAAATTACGGTTTTTTTTTAACCAAAGAATTTTGGAACACGTTAATGTCTGTATTATGGAGCTCGGCTTATACCAAAGTTATGCGCAATTCGAAAAATCCACGTGTTAACTCCACCCAGAAATTACCTGCACACGTGTGCTCCTATATTGACTTAGCACCACTTGCTAGTGCAGAGTTTATTCCAGGTGGGGATTTAAGGTGCCGATAGGTAGACACATTTAGTTTCGCTCGAAAACTCTCGGTATATTGCACATTTGACATTTGCCTTTTCACGGCTTCGGAAGATCGCACGAAATGTGGGCACATTCTTCCTCAGCTGGATCGTGTACCATGGCGTTAGCGCTATTTTGTTTAGCGAATCACAGCGCCTATACGTGATGCTATGTTAGTAAATATAGTGCATTAAAGGTACAACGTCCTCCCACATCAGCAAGACTGAACTCACCTCTCATCCGCTTTTCCACTGCGATTCAGATGCATGACGACTCAGACTGTGCGAGGCAGTGCCTGGCATAACCTTACCTCATATTGTCGGTTATCTTACCAGTACTGTGTGACTTGACATCGAATCAATACACTCTCCAGTGTGATGAAAAATATTTGATCTAACGGCCGCAAGCCCCAATAACTGCGATCATAACACATTAGACCGCCAGAACTGACCTACAGTAGAGCAGCTTTCGCTTGAGCACACTCCAGTGAGAGCAAATAGTGATCAAGTAAAAATACTGCTAAAAAACTTCGTTTATATTTTGCTGATTTTTTGAAGGTTAGCTAATCTACGGACTTAGGATTATGGAAAAATTTGACTTTGCAAATTCACACTGCCGGCTTATATACGAATCGGCTTATGCACGTTAAATCCTTAACAAAAGCATGTTCTCCGAGTTAAAAGTTGCTTTGAAGAAGATAATTTCGTCCAACGACCTTGTTCAAATTTCAGCGGTCCAATTGAACTTTTGGTGGCTGATTGAGACGGCTACAGCATCATTATTCGCACAAGTGATATCTGCAGAGTTGGGGCGACAAGAAAATGTTAAGCGATTGATCGGATTGTGAAACTAATCCGACTAGATGGACAAAATTTCCGGAAAGCCACTGATGGTTATTTGACGTACCAGGTAAGATAATGTTTGTCTTTCTTATATGACTGGCGTTGATGAAATGCTGCTAAATTTGCATGATTTGCCAGGAATTTCACAATTATTTTCACTTCCGCTATATCTAGCACTTTCCGTAAAAGACTATCCGAGTTGAAGTCCGTGAACGGTGAGAATAGGCTAAACGCTATCCAGCAGTACATAGTCAAAGATCTCGTACGCTGCGCATGTGCCTCTTTTGCAGAGGTTGGCTTTGTCCTTCTCTCCTAAAGATAAGAAAATTGGTAGAATATGGGCTACTGTCTGAGTATCCGCTTGAGGTGCAATAGACCGAAAATATCCAAAATGCATCTCCTAGGCTTATCCTAAGTATATAGGACGTACTGTAAGAAGACAAGTACAAGATAATGGGACTGCACACCCTGGCCTATTGTCGAGTGTGAGTCGACCTCATTTTGAATTATCGCCTTCCATATATAGGGGACTTACATAAGCTAGTCACTGCTTTTCTTGGAGACACATTACGGCACACAAGGATTCCAGTAAATTCCCGGTACCAGCGTAAAAGCTCGTTTCATATCGTATATGTTTTGAACGATTTTCCGGAGCATTTAATGGAAAAGACTACATGCAACATTTCAAGCACTTGCTTGACGTGCGTATCTTAAAAGTTAGATCCCGAGAACGATAGTTCACTGACAATACTATCTCGTGTTTTGAAAGCCAATGAACTGTAAGTTATAATATTGTTATTGCATAAGGTGCGAAGTTAGAAAACCATCAGATTGTTCCTAGTCATAAAAAGTATGATTAGTTTAAGGTTTAGGTCATATTTCGTCGTTGTTGCATATATCTAAATTAACCTTTGAGACAGTAGTACAGTGTTTAGTAAAGGGGTTTTAGTTCTTTTGGCGCCAAAATCCAGGTGTGGCGCATATTGGTTTCGCAAACAGCGTTCAGCCTTCCGTGAAATTTGTAGAGTCGAGCGTTAGCGACTGGTTACCAGATAACTTGAGCATTTTGTGTTGGTCCGAAGTACGTTTTGATTTCAGTGCGAGAAACAACCAACAATTGGATGTGTATGGATCTTAATAGCGATCGCAAATAGTGCGAAATATCTGGCAAATGCGATATAAAACATATCTAAACGGCTCTTAACATTAAAACAGTCAATTTCACGCACTCTCGGGATCTGAGGCTGAGAAATGCAAGGTGAAGATCTATTCCACGAAGGCATCTTCTGATAATGCATAGACCAATAGCGCGAAATTGCAGTCTCTAAAAGACTGTTTACATTATGCTGCGTTGCAATCCACAAGAATGAAAATCTCAAACCCCACTGTAATAGTGTACAATAAATTAGTAATTTATATACCAACGCAGCTACATTACACAGTTAGAATAATGTTAGGCCTAAGTGAATTATTATAACGTAGACATAAGTGGAATATTTTTCTTATTATTAGCGGTGTTCTATACACATTGCGGTGGCCATTTCGATAATTTTCCTATTGCTTTGCTTTATATAATCTTGCGATTGTTATGTTTCACAGGCCTCTCGTTAAGTATGCATTTATTAGAATATGACCACAGTTCTGGAATTCAAATATTGCTCATTCTAAATGTGTCTGCTATTTACTTGACGTTGTAACTCACTAAACTCGAGTTGCTTCACTTCTACGTCGAGAAAAGTACCAGTTACCTCTATGTAGGAGTTGAAATTTGCGATTCATGTCCTTGATTGTATTCACTGGTAAGACCCTCGATGTTTCAAGAGAATTGGAGCAGTAGAAAGATACCGTCAACGTAAAGTGGGAAAGACTGAGGTTCATGACGTCCGATATCGAATTGCCCGGTTAAAGCATACCCATGAATAAGCCAGCGAGAACGCTTCAAGTGGAGAGCATAAAACACCCCCAAAGTGCTATCAAAACAACTCACCGTTAAACAGAAACTGGAAGTTGCAAGTGCACCGAAGCAGCAGTTAGTTTAGGGCTACCGTAGGTATGCCGCGAGCTACCTGGTTTTCTTCGACATAATCACAGACGTAATTTATATTGTCAAATACCAACACAACCATAAAAATGTCCACATGGAGGGAGTACTTGGTCAGATCTGTGAAATTAAGATCGCGGACGGTATGTACGAATTGAATACTGCCCTTAAGATTATGCACAGCAGCTATTTTCGCATAGGTTCAAGTATCCCGACCAGCCAGCGCTAAGTAGCGCGGTACGGTGTGTAGTTTATGTCTAAGACCGGATGTAAGGGACGTCAGACTTATGCGTCATAGAAAGATCATTCTTTCTGGAAACTTTGACGCTTGCGGGCGAGGCTTTTCACATACTTCTCACTGATTTAGCTACCGTCCCTAACATTTACTAGCCAATTGCAGATTTGGCTTTCGATCTGATTTGTCTGGCTCTTGTCAACAAGTAGCTTCGCACACTTGCTGTCATCTTCCAATAGCCCGTTCATTTTCCAATGGTAAACTGGCTTTTTCATAACAACTATACCCGAGCCATTATCCGACCGAATTTGCAGGACACCCTTATTCCTAAATGGGTGGTTAAAAGGTTGGATGTGCTCGTGCATGACTACAGTATTTTGCTTTATCCGAGCTTGGCGACCTTGGTAGCAGGCGTGCAATAGATGCGAGTGAAAACCTTGTGACTGTGAGACAAATGACTGAACCTCTTGTGAGGTTTGCGCGTAAAGATTTTTGAATGTAGCCTCGATTGCTTGTATATGTTCCCTTCAATTAAGGAGAGAGAATTTAGGGCCTATTTTGATATGATAAAGCGTAGGGGAGGAGAAATTGCAAACGTAATGTTCAGATGCAGCGGGAAACACAGTGTCTGTATCAACGAGCTTCCTCGGCAACTCCGGTCACTATGTGCCCGGTTTGCAGATGATCTAAGAAGCTAGGGTTCAGTGAAACCTAGGAAGATTGCGCTTGCCTCCAGCATGACCTAGATTGACTGTGAATATGGTCCACTTAAATGCAACTCCTTCTTAACAAAAGTAATTCGGGGTTCACCATTATCACCAGAAGTGCAACCACTCGATCATACACATGGGACGCGAGCTGTTTCACCCCAAAACATCTGTCAGACACTTAGCAGTGCTCTCTTGACATGATATGGGATCACTAGAAACTACACAGCAATTTTAACATGCGGGCTTTCCTCTGTTCTTTGGATTACGACTCAGTTTCTCCACATGGTCTGAAGAAACCGTCCCTCGCCTACTCACGTTCCTTATCAGAGATTATTAGGACCCAGGGAATATTGTACTTAAATCACTTTCCAATATTGCGACTAATATTTCAATTGTGGGAACCCTAAAGGACTTGAGGACAACGCTACAAACTCAGAGTTGCAAACATAAAGTGGATATCACATCAACCTTGTATACAAAGAAGCATCAAAAGTTATCTAGTACCCTACCACAAAGACTAATAGATGCCAAATAAATGAAGTGTTTCAAAACACATATCGACGATATTTTTGGAAACAAGTGCTTTTGTGTGACGGTGCACATACGATGCAAAAATATTCATTCTCTATCCGGAGATAATGACCCAATACGAATTCCTAACCCAACTAGGATGAATGATTAACTGACCAAACACTAACGCCGATCATCTGCAATCAAATTTTTACATTGTTCATAATTCCCTAGAATTTTGGATGTCAATCCCCGTTTCAACGCAATACTCAAAGCCATTTCCAGGTCATAAGAGCGCTCACGAATGAAACGATCCGAAGTGTGTGGCCACTAATCCCCACAATGAGGCGTTCCATTATGAACAATTATCTTTCCGTAACAACGTTTTCTGGGCATGTTTCTATGTACAGTATTCTAAATTTTAAGCAAATATATCTGCCGATTCCATGTCCCGTCGCGCCCTTCAAATGTTGTACGGGCAGCTGACTAATGATTTTGTCAGGGAAAATGAACTATATCTCATGAAAACTTGCTTCAGAGAGGCGTTGGTGGGAAGGTACGTTGTCAAAGGATTTACTGCACCAGATCACCCAGCACGTTCATTAACACGGCAAACGTATACTCGTAGAGAACACAGGTAGGTTACAATATTTATTCGTGTGAAGGAAGTACGCAATTTTGTATCTCTCGTTAATATTCATCTACAGGTTTTAATAAGGGAATCGGAATGTTGGATAGCAAGCAGACTGAGATTTTAATAATTTCTAAATATAGATGCGCATCAAGTCTGGTAAGGAAATTCACCAGCTTGGCTGATTCCGTGATAATACATAGAGCTGTGTCAATACTATTGAGTTCACACGCAAGGAAACATATGGGACAATCTAACTTTGTTTGTAACTTCAAGTGAAGATGATTTGCAAACATTTGAAGCTCATAAGCGCTGTGTAAATGCTATATACACTTTTCTTACTACCGGAGTTCGAAAACCACTCTAGTAGTTGACCCCTAGTGATATTCTTAAGTAAAAAGAGTATCTTGTTACTGGATAGCACCAATATTCACTAACGTAGGTGAGGATATCACATGTGGAAAACTGTTGCTCTCCTGAGCGTTTAGACCTAATATGTTGGTAGTCACTGGGATTATCGAATTTACTGTCGTTGTCAGAAAGTGACTAACTTTCTGCATGCATACATTATCATAATTGCAAGCCATTTCTAATATCTGCGGTTTGGCTTTAAAGTAATCCTACATCGCGAGAGAGGATCAGCGAAATGTTTGCCTTGATTACATTGCAGCGTTTGTGTCCTATTTGCCTGCCAGCGTGCCGCTTCTTCTTCTAAAATATTATTTTTAACCATCTTGAAAAATGGTGATATTGTTTCCGTAATTAACTTTTGGTGCTTTGTACACTTGTTATCAAAGCTGGTTAGAGTTATCAACTGTGAATCATGATATTGGTGACCATACCATTAGTTTAGATAAAATGTTACCTACTAATTGAAAACTCGACCACCTCGCAGTTGTTAGTGTTATGTAATATTTTGATGCCAATATAAACGGCCGAATTAAAGGGCTAGGCTACCGCTGGAAAACGTGATGCTAACTTCATACTTCACGCAATATTATGAAAAATTATGATGCATAAAATAACTAATAACAGTAGACTAGGGAAAGAAACAAAATCAATTGACCGTCATAAAGATGACAAAGAATCGGTTCTTTTTGGTTTTGTTACGAAGTTGCTTAAAATTTAATATCACGGTGCCCACATGGGGGCCGGCATTTATTCTAATGAAGCTTCTTAGATACTGCAAATCTTTGTTCAGAAGACTGTGTTAATCAAACTCATCACATGTAACTGAAATCACGTGACCAATCTGCTTTCTACTTTTGTGAGTGTGCGAATCTTTGTATCATCCATTGTCAACAGCTGGAAACGTGTCCGGCTGTAGCAGTTGAAAAAGTGTTTTCGTGTTCTTAGATTATCAGCCGCAATCTATAAGATGAAAAGTACTTAGTGCGCTAGGCACTTAACGGCTTTAGCAAGCAAAACTATTTGCTCTGCGTTTTACTCAACCCAGTTTTCTTTTGCGGTCAAGAATATTCTCTTCCTCAAAATTTTTCTGGCAACCCGAATACCATTATACAGTTAAGTTGCAGAAAATCAGCCATTGAAAGCAAGAAATATCTGAAAAAACCTACGGAATATCGTTTGGCCTCAAGTTTAATTTTAATTGAAGTTTAATTTTAACTGAATTATTTAACACTGTGTCCAAAAAGACAGTGTACTGCTTCTAAATTCAAAAGTATATAAGACTCACCTAAAACTACTGATTATCTTCTCCAAATTACCACCCTTAGGTACATACACGGTCCTTTTAAAGTATTTTGAACTTGTAGCAAGCCTTCTAACCTAATGAATGTGCCAACGATTTAGTTCTAAAAATAATAGAATAATATTAACTTAACTCCGCGACCTTATTTCGTTTGGACAAAGGGTAAACTTTTAGTTATCATTTGCCTCTGGGACAGGTAAGACAGTCTAATCGTGCGTGCGGTGCAATGGTGACAAGCAAATGCTTGGCTTGCTTTAGTTTCTTCTTGTATTACTGACAGTAATTAAGCCGCTGCGTATGTTTTTCAAATATGTTGCAAACGCCTATTGCGCCTATTAGCGTTCACAACCATTGCAGAAAAACATAATTGACAGTTATTGATAAGCGTAAGTAGTCGGAAAAAGCTAGAATGATTTACGAGATTATCCATATTTATTTATAACATAGATCGACTGCGTTGCTTATCTAAGTACAAGTGAAATTCTTAGGTCTGTATTTCATGCAAGCCGTTTATACCGCGAACAGACTGCAGCGTTGGGCCACGGCCTTACTCGCCTATGATTTTGCGGTGAAGTACACGGCTACAAAGGATTTAGGTCAAGCAGACGCACTTTCCCGGTTATTATAGCTACAACAGCATCAGCAGGAAGAATCTATAATTGCAGCAATCTCCCTTGAATCAGAGGTCAACCAGGTCTTGATGGAGAATTTTAGGAAGCTTCCCGTGACGATCGACATGGTACGTGACGCAATGCGAGATCTCCTCTTGCGCCAGGTGATCAAATTTCACACTACGCAGTGGCCAAGTGATACTCTATCCGGAGAGCTACAAATTCTCTCTCAGAGAAAGGACGAACTTTCGATCGTAAATGGGTGTTTACTTTTGGCCGAGAGAATTGTCATACCCAAAGAACTTCGCCAAAGAGTCCTTCAGCAATTTCATCGGGCACATCCTGGAATTAACAGAATGAAAAGCATTGCTCGGAGTTTTGTCTACTGGCCAAACATTGATTCGGAACTCGAGCAACTAGTAAAGTCATGTCCCAGATGCGCGCTTGCTAGTAAGGCACCGAGAAAAGCTGATTTAGCTTCCTGGCCGTTGGCAACAAAACCGTGGGAACGCGTGCACGCTGATTTCTTTGGTCCCCTAAACGGTCAGCAGTACCTAATAGTTGTTGATTCCTATAGCAAATGGCCTGAGGTCTTCTGTATGGAGCGTGCGACAAGTGGTGCAACAATTAACATTTTGAGGAGACTTTTCAGTCAACACGGAATACCAGAAACCTTGGTCACTGACAATGGTTCTCAGTTCACTTCTTCCCAATTTGCCGAATACTGCGCACAGCATGGTATCACGCATCTACGGTCGCCACCGTCTCACCCTCAGTCAAATGGACAAGCAGAGCGCTTCGTCGACACGTTTAAACGATCGCTACTAAAGATGCGGGGGGAAGGAACCACACAGGAGATATGTTGGATTATCATTTGCGCATTTTCATCTTCTTCGCGAGATCCAACACGATTTCATCCAAACTGTATGTAAAAATTGCCCAAATAAGATACAGACAGAAAGAGTAAATCCGACGTGTAGGCCTCAGCGTTTCGTTGCGAACAGCTCCCTGTGTTTGGCCCAACAACCTAGCGCGAAGACCCTTCAGGTTTCGGCTCAGTGGTCCTCCTCTACCCGTGCAAACTCACCGACACCAAGTCCAACCGTTGTGAGAAGCCCAGTTGCACCTGGCCTAAATTGTTTACCTTTGTCGTGCCCAACGGACACTGATATCCCAGCAGGTGAATGTCTGCGTGCTGAAGACCAGTGGAAAGAACAGAAGACGAAATTACGAAGGAACGTTGGGTGTTTACGTTCTGTAAGTCAACAGTTAGCCAAACCACGTGAGGCTGGTAGTATACTTTGCCCTGGAAGGCCAACCTCGTCCTCCAGAGGCGTTAAAATCTCATGATCTTTCAAGCACCGGAGTCCAGTGATCCATCAACTCAAGTGCGCTACGATCACGATGTCGAGATATTACATGGTTTAATGGATAGACTCATCGATGCTGGTGAGTACCCGGTAAAGGTGAAGCAGATTACCCGTCTCGGAAAGCAAGTTGATCAACAAAATCGGCCTATGAGAATCACTTTTGTGACGAAGCCAGTCCAAGACTGATCATGACTTGCCTAAGTAGGCTGAAAGGTTTGAAGATCCATGTTCCCCCCGAACTGGACCTAGTAGACAGGGAGCGGCTCAAGTCTGCCATAACTGAGTTGAAAAGACGCACTGGTGAGGGGGAAACAAATCTTCGTATCGTAAATTTTCGGGTGGTTTCCAACCATCCGCGAATCAGGATAAACAGGCTTCTCACACTTCAAGCACGCCCGGCGTCTCCTGCTGCGGCCTGCAAATAGCCTTCACAAACGTTTGCAGTATTATGAATAAGCGCGATGAGCTTTGTTATTTCGTTGCGTCTGAGCGGCCAGACGTAGTGGGACTCGCAGAGACATGACTGCCTGCAGAGTTATACACCTAAGAACTTGAACTCAACGGTTACTCGTGTTTCCGATGCGATAGACTAAAGAATGCCCACGGTGGTGTCTTACTTTACATCCGGTCTTCCCTGCGTGGGAGACTTGTGAGCACCTACCGAAGTGACGATGGCCTGTGTGAGCTACTGTGGTGCTCCATCCGCCTCAGGCGCGGAGAACTGCTTGTGGGCGCAGTTTATCGCAGTCCCCTGAGTCGTTGTTTGGATTGGCTGCCCCATTTTCGGACCCACATGAGTCGTCCACACTTTCTACTTATGTGCGATTTTAACTGTCCTCGAATACGATGGCCTGATGTGCATTTGATGCCTGGATAGAGTGAGGTTGAAGCAAAGCACGTGGATTTGGTACTTGGAACTGGTGCATCGCAACACAGATGCCAGCCGACAAGCATATCAACACGTTCAACCTCGTCCTGTCTCGATCTGATGTTAACGAGCTACGAACAACGAGTGCGTGACGTTAGGATCCTGGAGCCCTGGCTACGAGCGACCACTCAGTACTGATAGCTGATATGGAATTATCTTTGCCGTATTCACATCCGCTGCAACCAGCTCCCAACTATTGGAAAACGGACTTCGATGGTCTAGCTCGAGCCGCGAGCCAACTGGATTGGTCTCTGTCACAAGCTACATCTGTGGAAGGTTGTTGGATATTTATAAAAGAGAGATTGACATCATTGTGTTCCCAATTTGTGCCATTGAAATGTCGAAAGGTTGGACCGATTAAGCCTCATTGGTTTGATAGGGAGTATGGAAACCGCTCCCGCTCGCCGCTCGGAGGCGGCGCAGACTGTGGGACGAATTCCTTCTCTCTGGCTCTGCCAATGTTTACGAAGGGTACAGATGTCAGCGGAACCTCTGCAACAGTGCAAAAAAGAATAAAGGCCGACACTTTGCAGTGCAGCTCGCATTAGCCGCGAAGACCTCCCCAACGAAAATCTTTGCATACGTGAAGCGACGCCTGAAGCCGGCAGGTGATGTGCCAGTGCTGGATGGCACGGATGGACAGCCCCTAACCTCCAGCACTGAGTGTGCGTCTGCGTTGGCGACGCACTTCGCTTCTGTATTTGCGAATAACCAGGTGTCTGTTCCGAGTTCGACGTGTACCGCTTTTACCGAACTCGATAGTCTGCAATGCGGCGTTGAAGAGGTAGCTCAACTACTCGCCAACCTTGACGGCACCAACCCTGCCGGACCTGATGGGCTTCTCCCATTGGTTCTCAAGACAGTTTCAACCATCCTCTCTCCTGTCGTGACTAACCTTTTCAACAGGTCACTGTGCGAAGGTTCGTTGCCGGTTGACTAGAAATTTGCGGTTGTAAAGCCTATTCCGAAAGGCGGCGACCCTAGCAAAGTAGACAATTATATGCCAATGTGTCTGACATCTATTTTGGCAAAGGTTGCTGAGAAAATCGTGAAGAGGAGATTGCTGCAGTTGATACAGTCAAACGAGGTCCTGACGCCCGCACAGCACGGTTTTATGCAAGGTCGCTCATGCATAACGAACCTGCTGGTGACGAGGCATGAGCGGTTGAAGGCAATAAACAAGGGGAAATCCGTCGACGTGATATTCATCTATTTCAGTAAAGCGTTCGACAAGGTCAGTCATGAGGTTCTGCTTCGCAAACTCAGCATGTGTGGCTTCGGTGGCTCTCTGCACTGGTGGATTAGCGACTTTCTTGTTGGATGAAAGTGGAGGGTACAGGTCGAAGACCATCTAACTTACTGGTACCCCTCTACAAGTGGCTTGCCTCAAGACACTGTGCTGGGGCTTACTATGTTCCTGATCCACATCAATGATCTACCGCAGCTTCTCCGGTCGTTGTTTGCCATGTTTGCGGATGACATGAATATTTGGAGAGAAATCGACGCTCCCGATGAATGTGGCCTACTTCAGCAAGATCTCAACGGCTTTTCCACATGGTCTGCAGAAGTTCTTCTCTCGATCAACCCAGCCAAGTCCGTATTTATGAGCCTGGGGAAGGGTGCTAACGGCCGAACCTAAACTCTTGACGGCCAAGCGCTATATCCCACGCCCTCCGTGAATGACCTAGGTGTATTTTCGTGCTAAGATTTGAAGTCCGTGGACAACACGAACAGGTTATATCGGAACGCACTGCGCATTCTTTAGGCGCTCAAACGTAGCTTCGGCATATGATCTGAAGAGGTTGCCACTCGCCTGTTCTCTTCTATCATTAGACCAATGCTAGAGTACGGTTCGCCCGCCTACTTTCCGATTACTCGAGGCGAAGCACAAAAGATCGAACGGGTCCAACAATTTGCTACCAGGCTCATCCTGAGTTTTCTTGGCTTTGGTTATGAAGACCGGTGTGAGAAACTAGGGCTCTACACTTTATCCTAACATCTGGTGCGAGTCGACCTCATTATGACCTACCGAATTCTACATATTGGTGAGTTCCCCATGCTAAGGCTAATAATGCACTTACGAGGGCCATGCAGCACACGCGGACACAGATACAAACTTGTAGTGCCAGATATAAAATGTGTCCCCCACCCAATGTGCTTCAAAAAGAGAGTAGTAAACATTTGGAACAGTTTCCCGAACATGTTATTGCGGCAACATCTGTGCAGCAGTTCAAATTTTTAGATTTGTAGTTTGCCTCTATTCGATTCAGAGAACGACTGCACACGTACGATGACATATCACCTTTGTGAATCCTGAAGTATCGTAAGTCGAATATTTTAAATATTACATGAGAACGACAATGATATTCACGATTGACAACTTTTATAACGTTTTTCGCCATATTTGGAAAGAGTTGTACAGAATCCATTTCTACTTGCTCTATAATACAGTATTCAGTATTCGGTATTCAGAAAAAGCATAACTCACTGCATATAATATGCTCCGATGAGCATGAGGTAAAATTCATCGACGACACACCATTTGACCACCTGAAACAATGAGCTAGGTCAGGCTAGACTGACCAGTTTGACTAGTATCATCAATTACCACAATCAGTTCGCCATGGCGAACTGCAGCTACTTCAGATGACACCTCAGTCTGGTGAGGAATGTCGATTGTTTTGTAACAGATGATCGTCTTCCGGAGTAATCACGGCTTATTTGTATAACTCCCAACATAACTCACTATGAACATCGATCAACAATCTAATGCAAGAGATTTACACAGGCAAACCAAAGAATGATTAATGCTTGTTCGTGATGGTCCCATAATCCAATATATTTTTTAAAGTCGCAGACCCATGCGTATGACTTGGAAGGTTGGCAAGTTAGATTGAAAACCAGTTATTTTACCCAACTATTTAAGAGTTAAACCATAACCAATGCATATTGTGTCTCCCTCCAGAATATAGGTGAAATGATGCTTATGATATTAGTAAGAATTGCTCACGAAATCGTCCTCAGTAATACGGCAAAAAGCGGTCGAAGTCATACCACGGTTTTCAAATCGAATACTAATCCTTGCGTTTTCCAGCGTGAATATCTGACCTCCTGAAACAGAAAATGATGTATTACAGTAAACATTAGAAAACGTATCCGCCACGCGCCAAATTGCAGTGTTAACTACCCGGTGGTCTATGCAGCGGGTCATAAATGCATAAAATAATATTAATGTCAGCCTACCTCACAAGGGTGTGTTCTCGGATATGCTGGCAGCATTCGTAGCTCCAAAATATTTTCATGCAAACGCACAATTCAATCTTAGTCAATTTGCTCAGCATCGATTAAATTACGTGTCAGTGTATTGAAACCTTAAAATCACGACATAGAATTGGCTGAATGAAAATGAAACAAGTTAAGAATGGATTTATAATGAAAACGAAAACAAACGCTTAACAGTGTTCCGTAGACTCAGAGTGTGATCAGAATTTGATGCATCAAAATACAAAACCTGTAGCACTGGGCTTACCAAAATGTTCACATTTACACATTGTGTGGCTATTATGTCACGTGTCCTGGTTACTTGGGTCAAATCATGTAACGCAGATGGCGTACTGAAGCATCAAGACGAATTTGGAATTCAGACAACTTAGAAGCAGATATTACAAAATGCGGAGGTACGTTCTGTGGCTGGGAAGCACGAATTTAAAACAATTATTGGCCGAATTATAACTATCAGATAATAAGTGGAACATCTCTCCAGCAGGATGGGCACTACCGCTTATATGTTGGTGCAACTTTATAACAAACGTCAGCAAAATTGTGACTATCTAATCTTATAAATTAAATTATACGTTTTTGGATCTAAAAGTGCATGATGTCAACAGTTATCATTTGATTAAACTGGAATACAAACATTTCAAAATATGAAATACCAAACGAATATTTTAAAACTAAGTGAGCAATTACGGTTTAATCAATTCGGAAAATTGTGATGTAAACATGTCAGTAATAAGCAAAATAAATAATAATTAAACGAGCTATGGCCTGCTCCTTTGGTTAGGCATCCATAGGTTACTGCGTATTGTACCTGTTGTGACGACTGAAAGGGGTTAGCAAACATGATGTGAGCTTTGGTACATTAGCGGCAGAATTTGTGTATATGTGTATTCTTTGGCCCTGCTGGATTTGCGTAAGATATCTTAGTTGGTCTATGATTCTGCACCTGGCATGAACGGTTGCGGCATGTATAGCTACTAGTTAACGTTTGATCCATATATTACTCCAAAATATTCACCAATTTCAGTGTGTAAAATTGTCAGTTCTGGGCCTGCGTGCGTCACTATGTAAATATACTCATTTCAAGCATACGTTCAGGTAAATTGTTCAAAGTTACTGCTTAGTAATTAGAGCAGAATCAGCATTTCTCAAAAGCAACACCAAAATTCCCAGTGTGCTTTTCATGTGTGCCTCTTAAAGTTAATATCATTGATAAATCCCATTTGAATTACATAGTATTTAAGGTAGCAATTGTCTATGGATAGCGAGCAAATGCTTTACACCAATTATGTCGTTAACAGTTTACCAATCTCTTTAAATACTAAGCTTGAGTTTTCGATAACAAGTTTTGGGCAGATGATAGGGCAGTAAATAAGTAATGCCAGAATAAGAATATTTACCTAACAACTGTTACTGTGTTCACCCTTTAGACAGCTTGCAAATTAACAACTGTGTATTTGCGATACATTAGGAGAGTGATAACATGGTTGATTGGCATAATAATTTACACCTTATTATTTGTATTACTAACTTATCATATTGTATGCAGCATTAATGCTGTTTATGTCATTCTACTGGCATTAATTAAGGTGTCCACATTAACCCCGAAATTTATAGATATATATTATACCATATTTTTAACACGATTTTATTATTGAATTATAACATATTGTATATAATATCTATCATATTTACATACTTACTGACACTAACAGTAAGACAGAAAAGACAAATTAATCGTGTAACTCTATCTGCTGCGGTAGTTGATCAAATACAGCTAAAGCCATTGACCACAATTTGACAAAATGACACCACAAACACAAAGCTTTCAGTCGTTCTTCTAAAATGCATCACAGATAATCAATTATTTATATTGCTTGGCAAGCGAAAACCTTTGTTGTTGTCCCTTTTTAGGTCATTTGCAGTGGTACTTAACTCACATAGCTCATATCCGTTCCAATGCAAGTTAAGCAAAGCGCAGCGACTGATATGATTTTGTGTTAGTAGCTAACATAACTTACTGAATAATGTATTCGTTATCTTCTGCAGTAATTTTCTGGTCGCAAACAAGTTGCACAATGTGTACAATATTTATTTTGCTCGGCTCTCATGCAACTAAATAATGACTAAAAATATCACTGAGTTAGTAATAGATGTTAGACTACTTGCTTCATTTAAGAAAGAAATTTATGCATGACATATTCTGGCATGTTGCGACCAAAGTTTAAAACAAATATAGAGATATCTTGAGCTACTTGTTAAAAAGGTTTACAATATGGCACAATATATGTTAAGACGTTTCAGTTCGTTGCGCACCTAGTTAAATTTACTAAAATTCGGCCTTGATTTACTCAGAATGATTCTTAGTTTTACTACGTACAAGTATGTATAATAACATATGTATAACCTATACTCTGGTTTATCAAACGATATAGTAGGTCTGAAGAATAGAAATTTTAATCCTAATTAATACGAGCAAAGGATCTACTTTGACCTTATAAATAAAAGAGTAAATTCCATTGACAGCAAATGCTAACCTAGCAACGACGCAGGCTTCTTTGTGTTGAATCTTTTTCCATGTAAATTTCAGCAACAAATCATCACTCCATATTATTTTTGCAGTTCACAGGATAACACAGTCAGCATTTTCACTACAGTTACACGTAAATCAGTGCGCTCAGATTAAAAAATTTATTTGGTGTTTGGACGTAAATGAAAGACAAGTATTCATCCACTTGGGCGTGAAGCGACTGTATTCATTTTAGACTGGGTAGCTTGGAAAAGTTAGCTGCATGGAACTTATGCCATCTTCCTACAAAACTGCAAAATGCGTTTGTTGTAGCTAACCAATTATTTGCTGTTGTCATCTGTACGAGTGCAATCCGTCAGTTACCAAAATACTATAAATGGTAGTTACACCATATACACATATATAGTTAACTAATATTTTAACTTGGTCAAATTTAAACAGAAATATAAGGTGCGATTTTCCTGAAAACTGTTTTTCTGCTTAATGCACGTAATGGTAGCCTTACTAACCAGAAAAGATCAACTTAAATGCCATCAAAACTATTATTTTGCCTTGCTGTACCTGGTCTGATTTTTCTTCTAGGCAATTTAGTTACATTTTTAACTAAATGACTATATGTGAAGAATTATATTAATAAGTAACGTTAGGCATATCTAATAATTGTCCGCCTTTACGTTGGCGTTAATTGTTGGAGCAAATCAGGTAGCAATTCCATAGTATATACCATCAAATGGTTTCACTGGGAGTATACTAAATGCAGTCGTAGCAACTTACAGCAATGTTTCTGACGTTGCCAAGGAAGTATGAACAAAATGTTATTAATACGTTAATAAAAAGAGGAAGCTCTTTTGAAATAATAGGTTAAGGATTATACGAAATATTGACCAAATGAAACGACGTAGTTTAGTTTGTAATAATGCTCATACACTTAAAATGTGGCCTACTCAATTTATGTATTAACAAACTCAAAATTAAACTGAAACAAAAAAGTTAACTAGATTGCAGTGTTTCAGCGCAACTTGTATGAGTTGGCTTGTCAGACTTCATCAACAGGTTCTGCAACGGAACTAATAAATTATTGACTAAAATCTTATAAACGTAGTGTGATATATTTATATATGGACATGAACATAACAGTGCAAGACTTTCAGGTATACGATCGTAATCCAATGGATAATATACGACGTGGTTCAAATATGGTCCGTTGCTAGGACATGCGTGAAGCAAGAAAATTTAATGACATGTATTTCTCTCTTGAGAAGAGACATCCGTCATTGCTGCACAATCATATGTTTTAAAACAATATCACCGGAATACATTTTTCAAGACTATAACGAGCAACCTGATAAGTAATTGTTAATAAATTTTGTTTGCAAGTTCATGTTTTGAAGTGAGTGCACTATTCTGAATCCAAACTAATAGAGAATTGAATGTTGCAAACTTATTTTAAGAGCTCTACTGGTAGGATCCAAGTCTTTGCATTTCTATTTACGATGGGCGGCCGATGCTGAGAAACGCAGTGCCCGAACGTTGCTTACTTTTTGTTATCAGTAATGTTACAATAAAAGAACGTGATATTTGCTGGGGTCCCGGTTCAGAAAAGTACCACGGCTGCTGACCGGTTGATAGCATGTTCTGGATAGAATTATTTAGATAACATGTGAATAATTTCGAAGATGCTCGGAAATTCTTGGCACGATTCTATAAGGCAGGTAAAACTAATTCACTGAACGGCAGGTACTTATTGTTATGGTCATTCTTTCGATATATTTGGTAGATACCGTAGTGAATATCTACCAAGCTGGCATAGGTGAAGTATGGGGACACAGAGACTAAGCTTGTCCCCAAAAAATAACGTTGGGTTGAATACCAAATCTACAGACTGGGTAAGAATGTCTGTGTTGTCTACATATGGTAGCCGTAGGTTAATAAGTCGATGGTACATGTTTCGTTGTAGTTGGTATCTATTCCGTTGTAGCTAGTACATGTTCCTTTAATGGCAAACAACTGAGCTTCTACTGAAGACAGTCAGCGATATGGTTCCTGGAGATTACATGTCACTCAAAGCACCAAACTCGATATGGTCTATAAAAGAACAATGCACCAGTAGTGGGTCGAAGGAGCCCATGCAACTTGTGGAAGAAGATATTGACCAGGCACCTTACACTCTACGTAGAAGAGGTGACACGGGACTAACTACGCCAAGAATAAAACGTTAAAACCTTCCCCAAGTACACGCAGGAAAACTATTCGTCGCCGGGCACTCACTGGTCGTCAAAACTTTACGCATGGGTTGCACAACTTCCGAAACATGGCCTAAATCTGAGAAAGTTTCATCTATGTACAGAAATGACAAAGGGATATTGAGAAACTTACTGAACATCAGCTACGTCTGGTTGCGAATATTTGGGACTTTATTAATATTACCGAAGCATAGTTATACCAAGAGGCGACTGATGCTGGGGCTGTGATAGCCAGAATGTCCCTCATCCAAAATGACCGCTCGAGAAGAGTAGGTGTTTTCCCACTCTCCTACCGCAGCAACCTGCAATGTGCAATAGTTGCTGATCAGAAGACTCACTTAATTGCATCACCATGTTACGGTCTCCGACTATAACCCAACGATGTATATCGCCTAACCGTCGTTTACCGCCCCCAACATCCAATCCGGAAATAGATTGTCGCTTGCTGTGTGTCATGAACGGGGTAATACGCACCTACCTTCTTGGGCTTCGATCAACACTATCTGAGGTATTGGCATCACCTAGTGAACATTTCAAAGTAGACTTGCATAACCTGATCGCTAATATTATCTTCTTCAATCATGTCAACAGGCTCACTAGATTCAGGACAGCAAACAAGCCGTCCCAATTGGACCATGTGCTCACGAATGATGAGCTCATGCTTGACAATTTCTTGATGGGTAGACCATTAGTTCTCAGTGACCATATAATGATAACGTTCAGCTTTGTGTGTTATTCAGCGTATCCAACTGATACTCGGAACTAACTCACACAGACACACGCCAACATAAACTGGAGGAACTGGTCGACGCATCTGCTTGAGGATGCTAAAAACAGTCCCCTGACAACGTTTGGACCGAGTTTGTTGATAGACTCAGCAATACCGTCATCAGAGCATCAGAGTCAATGCTCTTTCGTCCTATAAAAATGTCTGCCATTCAAAGGATCAGCACTCAAAAATGCCTGGGGATAAGGCATGCAGCGTGACGTGCCTACAAAGTTAACCCCGACTCAGTGCCTTGGAGTAATTTCCTAATCCATCGCAACCGTTAAACTACGCTTGTCTTGGAGGACAAATTAACTTAACAAGTGCCTAGCCCAAATATTCCTGGCAAACAACAAACTGCCGTATAGGCATGTTAACAAACTTCGTAAAATGAAGCATTGCATTTCACCACTTTTCATGAGAGGCTGTAGAGTAGAAGATGTCGAAGAAGCATTAAATTCCCTGTGGCTAAAATAAGCCTAAATTTTCGTACTCGCAGCCTCTTATTGTCCCATTATGTCAAGTACATTACCGAGTCCGTTGTTTACAAATACACTATGGAAGTTGCTCTCACTGCGCGATCGTAGCTCTCCGGGAGCCGACAACATCCGCCCGAAAGCACTGAAGGCTGCGGCCAACAAGCTAGCTGAACCACTGTCACACTTCTTAAAAGGTACTTTGAAGAAAGACAAGTCCCCAATATAGGGAAGAATAGCATTATCACCCCAATTTGTAAAGGCGATAGCTGTTCAGATCATACAAGCTGTTGCCCAGTGACTCTCCTTCCTGTGCTCGCGTAGGTGATGGAAACCCTCGGCCTAGAGGCTTTAATGGACTACCTGGAAAAATGCAACATCTTGGCACCGGAGCAGCATGGGTTCCGTCAACACCGGTCATACACCGCCAACCTACACCTCGCACGAGGTAGTTGAACGGAAGTGACCGATGATGGGGTCGGAGTTGACGTCATCTACCTGGACTTTTCCAAAGCATTCGAGCGCCTATATCACAGCGTCATACTTCACCGGCTACAGATCTACGGAATCGGAGATCCTGTGCTTGGTTGAATCGGCAACTTTCTTTTCACAAACGGTGGCTTCAAGTGCTTGTGAGTGGATCACTCTCTAACCCATTTGAGGTGGAATGTGGTGTTCCATAGTGCTCAATGCTAGGACCGCGCTTATTCCTGGTGATTATCAGCGATCTGACAAGAGTTAGCTCCTTAAATCTCTTTCAGCTCGCCGATGAGGTCAATATATGGCGGGCGATTAGTAAAAATGAAGACCAACATCTACTCTAACATTACCTAGAATGCATTTCTGAATTGTCAGACAAGAACCTGCTTCAGTTGAGTTTAACTACGTGCAAGGTAATCCATCTTTGTTATCACCCGGCGAGCGCTTAAAAGCTTGTAGACCACACCTTGCAGAAGGTCTCTCAAGAGCGTGATCTGTTTGTGCTTATACAGAAAGAAAACGTTTTCCAAACAACCAGAGAATGCGAAGCGTACCTACAATTAGCAATTCGGCATCCTTCGTAGAGTCTTGGGTCGGATGGAACCTTCAATATTTCAATAAAAGGTTAAATGCCCACGTGCGACAGCACGTGGAATAGGCTATTCCGGTGTATCAGCCGTGGAAAAAACAGGATCGCCTTACTCTCAAGACTCATCAATGAAGGGCAACCAAGAACGCCAGAGACCTCTTTTATCTACTCTATCAGCTTATACTAATCCGTAAGAATTTACAGCAGTTGACATCGGCTTTTGCGCGTGATCTCATAATGGGTTACCAGGTTCTGCAGAACCCAATCCACATGTCCCGTCCGCTCTGGAGTTTAACCACAACACAAAAATTAGAGGTCATCCAATTAAAAAGTAAAAAGAGTATATCCGGTTTGCAAGCTGCAGAAATTACGTTTCCCTCCGCGAGTGCTAAGTTAGAAACGCCCTCCCTAATTATGTTTTCTCTGCTCTACTCTGGAGATATTTAAAACAAAACCTGACGATACATTGTCTCATTTGCATTTAATTTTATGACTTGTCACCCAGGGGCTACAAAAGACACTCAAACGGTATCTTGCGAAACTACCAACCAATGCGTTTATGGTTATATACTTTTAATATGCGAACATCTTCACTATTCTACATAGTCTATGCTGAGTCCACCAAAACACTTCTCACTTTATCATGCAATTTAGTTTTCGCGATACTTTCCATCCCACGGGACTTGTTAAGCGTTACTTGTTTATCTGGTATACACCATTGTTCCATTGTTCCATTTGTGCAAGTGTCCCATACTGAGTTTGAGATTGCATGCACCATACTTCTTCACCGCAGTTGAGCTAAACCGACCTACCCTGACGTATGATGCCCCTGAAATCACTAACGTTGTTTAGTCCAGTCCGGTTTGTCCAGTTCTGTCTTTCTGCAGCATATGTATTCACTTTTTTGCACATGTTCTACTACGGTCTCGTTTGCTTACCTAGTTATTCAGCCTGCATGGTCCATCGGATATTAAGAATTAGCTACACTCAGTGAAATTGAAAATGCGATGACCGACAATCATACAGACATACAACGAGACTCCGCTCAGTAACCTGAGTGCAGATCGTATCTCATGGAGATGGACACACTTCCAAAATTGCCAGAGCTTTTCATAATGCCTAACGCAATGGTAAACTATGCCCGAAATTCTGGCGTCAGTCAATGGGTTATGACTCACCTCGGAAGAATTCGCAACAATTTTTCACTACAGTTGTAGCACGAGAATTCACCATATGTTCAAACGGCCACTTATCAAATGCGCGATGCGTACATGGCATTCGCACAGTGTGTCCCACAACTTCCCATGCAGCATGCAATGGAAACTCACCATCAGATATGCTGCTAGACCAACGGACCAGGTCTGCTTAGGACTCCATCAATCTTAAGTAATCAAATGACACCGGAGTAGTACAGGAGTATCTAAATACCGACTGTCTGAGACTGACCGTTTACACTAGTCGTTGATTTTTCAATGGAACACCGTTGTAAACTTAGCTACCGCGATTACCAGAGTATGCACCAAGTAACATTAACACTTTTCTTCCGTCAAACTACTTCAAGGTCCCTAGCGCTGTGCCACGTGTATATTTTGTTAAGAAATTCGAGTATATTACGTACTAAGCAAAGGTGGCAAAAAGCGCTTTGGTTACTGTAGCAATAATGGTCCCGGTCGACAAACTCGGCTTCTACATGGTACCATCAAAGAAAGTTATGACGTTTATATGTGAGACCGTTTATTTGGGTGGCATGATATTCATCTATACAATGTGCATTTGTAAAGTTGCTATTTTAGTCCATCAACTGTAGCTCTTACGAAATGCTGAATATTTACCCATTCGGTTACATAAAACCTTCGTTTGCTACATTTGACTTGAACCTCTTCGGTCCTATATAATGCACGCCGGAACATATGTGCACGCGCAAGAACAATAGTCTTTTCGTCATGTTCGCTGACCCAAACGACAGGTGACTTAAAGCTAAATCAGTCTGAGCTACATTTAAATCTAGTGAGAAGACGATGCGCTCAAAAAATGCACAATAATTACTGCAGAAGGGTGTTGGCCGTTTTCGGTCCTATTAGGGCCGGACCAACTGTTTCATCTAAAAGTGTTGCTCCGTGCTAAACACTTTGGAGTTTATTGATGTGCCTGTACAGCATTTCAAGTTTAATGCTGAGTTTCATCATAACTTCCTGTCAGTTCTAGAGTTTGCTTCAAGGAGGGACTTGAAGCAGTGCTTTCGCTGATTTGTCTACGCTCTCCTGGCTTACACATTGTGACAGAATTTGTAAGCCTTTTTACATCATAGTGATCGCGTTGACTAAGGTTCACTATAATGTGAATCACAATCTACACCGAAATTGCACATTTCAAACCATTTTCACCAGGAGGAATATAATTGACTAACCAATAAGCAGAAAATGGGTCAAAACACCTTCAGAACCCGCACTCCGCAGTTTGACTTTTTGCTTGCAGAATCTAAAAGGGTTTTCCATGAGACAATCAGAATAGTTTGTTCTGCTTTTCATATGTTCGCCCAGCAGAGCAATTGTGCTGCAAACGTTTCATCACCAGCTGTGGTGACATCCTCATTGTTTCATTGCTTAGCGTACAGCCCGTCGAGTTTGTATTGTGATTTATGCCATTTACTAATGCATACGGCCCATGTTCATCCATAATTACTTTAAAATAAACGGAACTATTAATCTTTAATTTTTGCATTCCTTAATATTTAGGTCAAATTTGGTAATGCAATCACTTCTCCGTTAGGGGAACTTGGTTTTTTGCTATGTATCACGATGTATATACCGCAAACATGCAATATTAGAAAAAAACAAGTGGATTTTTACAGTAAACTACCAGTTACCTACTGAACTCACTATGTATAAGTTATGCACTCAAATAATATAGCAAAATGAGTCCGCATAGTCAAAGGAACTCGTGATTTGCTGTTTCTGGGAATCAGAAGTAATATAAAAGGGCCAATTAGCATTAGTTTAAAGTTAAGGAATGACAGTCGGGAGTACAATTGTTGCAATCTAAACAACCGTATATCATTTATATTGTGACTTGTTACTTAGCGATATACTTGTCATTTAAAATTTCTAAAATTTATGGGATCCATAAAATTATGTTACATATTTTTAGAACTTGGTGTAATTTATAGTGTTTAGTTAACTGTGCAATGTATTAGTGAATTGAAATATGTAGCCGTTTGTGCTCGCTTTCAAATCCGTTGATTAAAAGTTCCATGGTTCTGGTAATCGAGGATAATTCTTCAGTGACAGACTAACCTGGTAACTTCGTGTCATGTGATTCAACACACGATATTTGATTTAGTGCGCTACTGCATATTGGTCACTGCCCTTGCACGCACCTTGCAATATCTCAAAGCACATGCAATTTTGTTGTGGTTTGAGAAACAGCAAGGTGGAATCTATAAAATGTGTATTGATTAATGAACGTATGGATAGGAATTGCGTAGTGCGTTAAAAGCAAAGGAGAGAAACCTGAGCTATCAATTATTTTAACATACGAACTTAATACAACGCGTTATGATGGAATGTCTAGAGCGGTCCTTTTCATATTAGATGTTTATTGTAGCAAAGTCGAAGGTGGGGTGAGAAAGCATGCTTTAAGCTCTAGGAAGAAGTATAGGTCTAACACTAAACCATAGAAAAATCGATGCTTTAAATAGTCTGAAAGCATAGTCATTAAATATAATTGAAGGGAGGAAATAAAAGGACAAAAGTTGACTAGATTGTCACCCCAATTTTGTCCCATGAAAAACACTCTTGCCCGTGAAAAACCTCGGACTGGCATTACTGAGCGAGGGGAAAAAGAGAACGAAGCCGGCTAGTGGAATAGTGCCATTGCATGGGTTCTCATCTGCATGCATCTACTGATGAAGACAGTTGGAGTAGCTTGGCTACAAAAGAAGAATGGTCTGCAAATATTTGTTCGTTTCTCCTTGTAGCACTTACTTGGTATTGCCAACGAATTTATTTGTCGCTTGATTCATGTACTAATCTTGCATGCAAGACCATTTGTTACAGGATAACCTAACAGCTTATTCACATAAATATTGCTGGCACTTAGCGAAAATTATTGTTCTGAAAACAGCAATGCATATCGAGCAATTTAAGGAAACTGGAACAGGTAACTTACACGTTCCTCCAATGCTGGCGTTTCTGCAGTCTTTACAAAAAAGAAACAAACTTTGGTAGCTGCGTATTGCAGGTATGAAGATTAGTGTGTGTGAAACAGGGCTTAAAATCTTTACGGTAATCTATAATGAGTTTACAGCCTAATTTCGCTTTTATTAACACAATACGTACACTCCAGATACGTACTAAGTTTCAGCCATAATAACGTGTTATTTAAAGTCATTATTGCATTGCCCATCCAAATCGCAAACTCATAAAGACTCTTTAATCTTGACTTTTTATATTATTTTTATAACAATAATCACGATTTCAAACCGTTGCTAATAATGCGGCTGCAAGAGCATGAGATTCGTCGTTATGAAACCAACAATACCTGGTAAATTGATGCTCGTTGCTCTTCGACCCTGTCGATGATGCATTCATTTACCAGACATATTGTTATCATATACAGATTATGCTACGCGTCGTTGCTAAGTTGTATTAACATATAGGTATGCCGTGGTTGACACCTCTAGGTAGATTATATTGTATATTTGCTGGTAATAGGAAGTTGGCAAAAATAATTGCGCGGTTTTTAGTAGTAACCACTACCTACTTAGCTAAGGATATTTAGTGCCAGCTGTGCGTCAAATGTTAACGTATTAAATAACTGAGTTAATCGTTTGTTTTAAATATAATGGTAAAAATAAGTATTAGTATATGTGTATATAATGGGAGGACAAATTCCAATGATGGGGTTCTAGTGTGTATATCTTACCTCGCGCTTTAATCCAGATATATAAACTACTAGAGGTATGTGTTAAAAATTGGTATGGTTCAATTATGCTCTCATTCTTCATAACAACTTCCTTAGAAGTAAAACAGTGTAACTAAACACGCTGTGCTGATTTAGGTAGATCTCATGTAAATTCTTGCTGACCAATACTTTTGAATTTTGGCAGAGAGTATTGCGCAGAATAGAGTAACAGGCAGGGCTCGTTCAATCATGTGGGCAAACACTCCACCATGCCTCTTGGAAAACAAAACGAGTGAAAACAATTTAAATATAAGACTTTTAAAATCCTAGACAAGAGAATCTTTGGACGTAAATAATGTGATAACTGTTATTTCATGCATATTTATCGATCCATATAACGGAACTGATAATAAATCTGCAAAATGAGTTATGAGATCGTTAGTAGCGCGTTTTAAAATAACACGGCTATTCCAGATGTATTTGTTTCTTCATTTGTTTCTGCATGCAAGGCAGCTGCCATGCTCGATCGATAACATGGATTCCAGTGGTCAGAGAATTTGGGTCCGTATACATCGACATCACATGTTGCATGAATTAGCGGTGTTTATTTGACTGGCTATTCTCTGCCAACGCCTTGAGATTGCCGAGACAGCTGGTTCCTACGAGGTATGCAACCCGGACAAACGAAGCAAGGAAACGTCTTGGCTAAGATTAATCCATTGCGAAGCACGCTCTATCTTGAGACTGCGCACCGCAACCGAACCACACAACAGCGGTTGTTTAAAACAAAATACATGAGCTTATTTTAAACGCCAGATATATTTGCATTCCGTTATGATGTAGCCCGTCTTTGCTGTTCGATTTTATACACATGACTTGAGTACACCTAGGTGCTTCAGAGAAGACGTGCGAAATAGCACAGGACCGTCGTCTGTGCAAGTTTGACCATTGCCTATTTTTCTTTTTGATCAAAAACACTAATTTGCTTAAGTTGACCGGAAGGGAAACCTTTACAGACAACATTAACAGGCGGTACAGTTCTTGCTCGAATGCGTCGCAGTCTTTAGGTTTGCTAATAGATCTCCAAATGTTTAGGCCCACCGTAAACAAGGCAGGTGCTGCTCGAAACTGATACAGATCACTGCTATGAATTAGTAACAGTATATCCCAGCACCGTGCTTTTGTTTATGAAATTCGTAGAAGGATACCAGTCTGTTAGATGGCTGCTTAAGCTCACCACTTCCTTCCAACAAAAAATTCGTCGTTCTTTTGGTGCATTTAAGCACCAACAAGGCACATTCATTTTGTTGTTCTTCTTCTCGAGGGTCAAAGTAAGTTCAATGTAGATAATACGTCGGTTAACTTCCATTCATACCTCCTCAGGAGCAAATTAGATTCCATTAGTTCGGTACCGCAGCAGAATTTTAGACTGGATAAGCCATGCTAGACACGTCTATACGACCCTGCTTTCTGACAAAGGGCACTTTAGTTGTCTACCCTGATGTGGTTACCGTCTTCCGCAATCAGAAAGCTTCTGAGCATTTCCTGTTGTTAGAGCCCTGTTGAAAATGTCAGTCATGGAAGGTGAGATGATGGCCGATAGCGACTTGGGAATCAATGGGTGTAGCCGTCATGTCCAACCTATTTGGTGCTCCCATTGTCGGCTAGTAGTTAGCGCTTATCTTCAACATCGCAACAACGATTGCCGAATTAGCTAAGAGTGATACACTTTGAATTCGGTACAGACACAAATCATTTGCATACATGTAAGCGAAGTGTACAGTTGACGTAGACTCTAGACTAAACAGCTTTAGCTTAGCTTTATCCTCAAGAGAGTTTTTCCATTGCACACTAACACTAGTTCCAATCCGGTTAACTTGCCTCGCTTTGAACTATGTTCAAACATCCACTAGTTCAGTTCGATAACTAGCGGAATTCGTGAGCACAGTACATTTGAAGAATGGTTTCAGTACAGACAAGACCTTGAGCATCACAACGTTGAAACGTTTCTCGTCGGTTATGGTTGGATTTGTAGGGTGATAGTCACATAGAGCTTCACGTGGTGTGCCTAGGCTTTGAACTGCAGCGTTTGCACTACTTTATTTGTCCGCTTCTTGAACTTTTCAGGTAATTTTATTTCACAGGTCTACAAACACACAAACATCATTCCCCTAGGGAACCTCACAGGTAAAGCTTTCGGTCAGATAAAACTAGGCTGCCCGCCAAGGCGATACTTCTTATCGGTAGGTTTGCGCGAGGCAAACATGACTGGTAATTTGGATCGATTCATGTAAAACTTTTTCCTTCATTGCAAATCTGTGCTACATCCACCCGTTCCTATTAAAAGCCTTTGTAGGTTTCGTGAAGTGAATAAGGTTATTCGGCTGCAAGTTTGTTCGTTCAATCGTCAGATGACATGTAGTGTCTGGTTTACGTATTTTATGCAAGCGTATACTTTCGGATTACTTAGTTTTGCTCAATCTACTTTGATTTACTAGCTCTGTTTCATTGAAAATCCCAGGTAGAAATATTTCCTAATAATCAGGATTCCAACAACAACGGTTATTTAAAACGGCTGTCGTGTTTAGACTTGCGCGTAAAATGTTTCGTTTTTATGCCGATTCCTCCTTTCTGTAAATGTTAGAATTGGAAAACTCGAGGCTATCTATCGATCCAGAGCTTACCATAATGTGAAGCAACTAGGCATATTCATGCGGGAATAAGTATATGATCCTCTCTTTTGTGTATCCCCATTGAAGTTAGCCTAAAATACTGGTTGCTACACATTCAAAGGTGATGGCAGTCAATCCGCTCACTAGCAATGCGCGCTTGTTTATCACAGTAGTTGTGTCTGCCGATCGACTGAGACCAAAAATGTGCAGCTCACTATAGAACGGGGCGCAAAATAAAGGTAAATGTGACATGTACTAGGTAGTTCAGATGGACAAATTTGTTCTAACCACTTTAAAATATTCATGGTAAATATGACGGCAGAGGTTCACTCGGAGCCGGGCAGTTTAACAGTAAAACTGAGACGAATTTGCTCCAGTATGTCCGTAAAGTTAACAAAATTCATAGCAGCTTGATTGTGCAAATTGAAAAACTTGAAAAACTGAAGAAAGCAGCTGTTCAATTGGCAATTGCTGAGGGTACTTGTGGGAGTAAACGAGGATAAGCTTGCAGTTCAACGAACAACTAAAATTTATGTTCAAATTGAAGGTATAAATCCCAATCTGTCATGAGCGCCTCGCAATCCAACTATAGCAGTGCCTTTCACTTTCCAAAGTTGACATGCCGTTACCAACTTACGTGCTTCTACTTTCTCCCTGGAAAGCACACTCCGTTATTCAGACGCCTTACACTGTAAATGTACAGCCAGTCTACAGTAACATACTTTTGGGTCTGGTACGCATGGGCTTTATCTAAGAGACTGTCAGAGAATACACCCGTGACTTCACCTGCCGGAAACAGTGAAAATGAACTGTCGCAGCACATTCTCTTATAACCAGTGACACCTAACAATCCACCGAATGCGAAAGAACGTAACGATCTTAATAAGGTAAATTTCCAGCATATCCATGTGGACCTAAGTCCTAAGTGCAATACATTACCAAAACAAACTCCATTACAATACGAGTTAGACCGATAGAGTAGCCGGTTCAGGGGGATGCTATATTTAGTACCTTCGGTATCCGTGATGATTCCACTATACGGAGGCGTGCGGCAGATAAGCCAAACGCATTGATGAAACTCAACTTCATTTAGTAAAACTGATTTTCGGGGATGAGACGTAGGCAAAGTTGCTGCCAATGTATCCAATTCGCCATACACGAGTGGTGGGAGCACAATACAATAACCCTCCTGACTGCAAGTTGCAAAGCACACGAAACACAATATGAAAGTCGAAACCATATTGATTGTAAAAACGTCATTTTCACTGGGTCTTTGGGTCTAATGTATCATCTTCCGATGAAGCAACAACACATGACCTGGAACAATGGCGCTTTATTTGTGAGATACTAACTCTGGAAAATCTTATTTCTACTGGGTTGAGAAGGATTCTTGTCACCTGAACACTGCGGGTGTCTTAGGTTTCAGAAGCTGATGTGCCAGTCTGGTCCTACAGACCTTGCCAGAGATCTCTGTTAAAATCTGGGAATACCGGCCCACCGAAATTAGGATGAAGGTGACTACGATGACCACAAGGTACAGCTTACATTATGGGCGCGACAAACGAAGTGCAAAATCTCCTTGTGGAGTCCAGCGCATAAAATGAAAGTGCAAACATTATAAGTTTTGGGGGATATGGAAATTATTCAGTAGCAATATAGTCTTCCTGATCTGGAGTGTTCGGTCGAAGTATGAATTCCACCTCCGACTTAAAACTCAACAGCACCTCGAAAAACGCAAAGCAGCTGTCTTCACGAGGGTCTGCCAAGTACCAACTATACTGCATGCACGTTACGGCCATCTTTGGATATATAGCGCGCTGTCTTGATATTATACTAACTTCTGAGGTATTTCAGCAAATATATCGAACCCCGAGTGTTTAACGTTTTGATCCTTTGGAGCTCATCAATGCAGCAAAAAATGACATGTCGGAGTGAACATAGACGCAAAAATCATACTACCGTGGATATGTATACTTTATAGCGATAAAGTGAGTAAATAATAGGTTGCACTGTTTTATTAAAGTACTAAGCTACGTCTTGCTGTGCGTCTCGACGACAAAATGGCTAGCATTTCGAAGCGCATGGTTTCCTAATCACATTAGCTAAGCTGAAATATTTTTAGTGTGTTGAGTTACTGCATTCTTTCATTTACTACAGTAATATGCAATCGCCCAGCCTCCATTCTGATAACGTTCCTTGCACGGTTCCATAGTTGCCTACTTTTGTTAATGATTTATATTAGACGCCCCCTGAAACCTACATTTTCTTGATGAACAGAGCACAGTTAAACTCCATGTGCTAATTATTGGTGTCCTACTCTACTGTAACGTTACCTCCCACACAAGATCCAAGACGGGGAAAATTACATATTCTGGATCTCGTTTTCACCAAAGGGGAGCACCTGATCGGAAGGTAATGGATGGATATTCCTCTGGGTTGCAGCAATCATGCATCGGCTAGGCAAAATATTCCGTGGAAACGCCGGTAATTAGCAGCCAATCAATGTTAACCTCGTCCTAGTTACAATCAATAAGGCTACCAACTTTTCACCTCTAACTGAAAAATCCCCAATGTTACATAGGAGGTAGTTGCCACTTTTTTCAACAAGTCGGTACCAAGTGTTCTGTAGAACAGTCTCCGAAGCTAGATTGGTGTAATGGCATTAATAAAATGCTGAACGCGGAATTTTATGGGAACAAATGATTCCCTCCAATGCAACTACCAGGAGTCATGGTGCACCGAAAAATGTGCAGCTATTATGAACCAACGGAATTTTAGGGTGAACTATATAGAAAATGATACTTTAAACCATCAACATGATCTAGCCTAAAAACTCTGCTCAGCATCCAGGTTTATGTGTGGACATGTAGTAAAACCTGTATAAAAGACAGCGAGGATTATTGCACTGCACAAACCACGTGGAAATGCACCAACTGCATGATAAGCTGTCAACGAGATACGGCAGCAATTCTACCCAGACTTCCAGTGCACAACCTTGTCGTCCGTGGTATTCACGCAAATCATAGCATCATCAGAAATTAGTCGCACATTTTCTAATATAGCTAATTCCCGTGCACAAGCCTTCCTTTATTGATACTATTAATATGTGAACAATTGCGCTGAGGTTAGCTGCAATAAAACTGACTAATAACCATCATGTTTTACTATCAATCTCTTGACGAGCTAAGGGTTCAAGCCGTGTGGGAGCATGGAATCGTAACTCCCATTTAATTAAGGAAATGTTTCGCAGCATTGCCTAAATATCGCCCGATAACGTACACACTGTTGTTGCTTTTCAGTCATGTAGACCAATACAGTGTGAAGGCCTATGGATTACTTAAAGGCAGCACATTAACAACACCATAACACCATGCATTTTAATAGAGAAAACATTGCAACCAAACCTGTAATTTGCTCGCTCTAGTTAGAAAGAAACTATTGACAGCGGTGTACGATTTGACGCTGTTTAGTTAAAAAATTCCAAAAATTTCGTCTGTCCGAATCACCACCTCATCTTTCACAAGCTTCCATAATGTAGAGTTTGTGACTTGTTCTCGCTGAACTTGGTTACTTCCTGCTTCAACCACATCGAAATGACGGAGTTTACCGCTCCATATCTGACCTTATACAAGCTCAGCGCGAATTGCCACAGAGCTCAGTACTTAGTGCACACCTATTCTTGATATACGTAAAATATTTTGAAAATGCGATTAACTTCAATATTTAAACGTTGCCAGTGATCTTGAGATATACTGTGGCATAAACCCGCAGGATACTACATAAAACGTCCGGATGATTTTGACAGGATGAGCGAGTTTGCGGCTCCGAACTGCTTCCTTTTAACGCCATTACGTTTTAGAATTTAGGAATGGGTCTTACGTGACTAGCTAGTTTGTTCACGTCAGGTCGAGAAAGCACTGAATAGGCCAACTAGTGTTTTAGTTGCTTGCAGAGAACTTTGTCCCTTCCATCTCCTATCAGTTGCTCAAATCCTATGTTTAACCCCATTAGCAAAAATTAATCCACTCCGGGCAGCCAAGACACAAAAACGACTTTATTGTAACTGAACTGCATCAAAGAATAGTGGCCAAG
The DNA here is from genome assembly GCA_944474145.2 of Dicrocoelium dendriticum. NCBI lineage: Eukaryota > Metazoa > Platyhelminthes > Trematoda > Plagiorchiida > Dicrocoeliidae > Dicrocoelium > Dicrocoelium dendriticum. The sequence goes on from OX104060.1 coordinate 53,427,638, forward strand.
GATTTGAAGGAGCTGGGTCATCTCTACTACCAACTAAGGCTGAGAAACATAGGTGAACCGTAGACATTAGCTAAGAACGCCTGGAGATGTATAATGGCGTATCAGATTCTAAGGATTATGGTATATGCTTGTCGTGACTTACTGAAAATGAGACATAATTTCACTGTGACAGTCCATCAGCAAAAGCGGTTCACATAGTATAGCCAGTTTAAATACCGCAGCATCTTTCTTTCACAGCTTGTGTACATACATTGGAAGGCTTACTCCACTTGCATTTTTCCTTTTGATTATGGTGATCAAAATATGTCTCGATGATACTCACATTCCATTACAATTCAATACACTTTGTTAGGTACATAGCGCTATTGTGGAGGATATTATATTTACTACCTAATTAAAGGGTTTATTCCGCAACAATGCAAGAAACTGGCCCCTAGAATGGAAAATCTGAAGGTTTACAAACGTTTTATTCTGTTGTATCGTTACAATATAATTATCAAGCATTATACGGTTGAATATTAATAGGAAAATCCAATAGTTTTTGAATTGATAACTCTTATTTTTCTGTCTTTTTAGGAACACAACCGATCTAACAATCTGTCGAAGCAAGTGACACATTAAAAGAAGACAACCGCCTTAAATAAGATGCTTAGCACTGTTTCCACTGTGTTTACTATTCCTCTGATTGTTAACTGGTTCTCAGGTTAGTTACAAATAAGTGGATCGGAAAAAACGCTGCCGGCCGCATGCTACGTTCCTACTGGGTGTGTGTAGAATATACATAGTGTACACCCTGCTTTCATTGGAGCAAGTAAACATTACAAAATGGCAATCCATCACATGCTTGAATTAGGCACCTTACAACACGTGATGGTATCCTTAACAATTATGTTTCAAGACTTTTTATAGTTTGTTAAAAAGCAGATTTCTTTGTCGCTCATGATAGCCTTTGGAATTCTGACACCGGTTTATGTGTTTTATATAAATATCAAATGTTTATACATGTGAATATTATTTCCATATATTTGCACATGATGATTATAATCCAGTAAAGAAAAGGCTGCTGAAATCTCCTTCTCTAAAGCAAGATTGTGCCAAATCCAAGCATATTACCTTACTTTGTGTAGATAAGCACTAGTAGATAACCGCATAGTTATTTGTTTGATGCCTCGTTGGACCCTGTCATGGGTATTCTGTTCAGCATTTCACATATTTGATTATAATACTAAACAGTATTCTATGCATGGTGGTTTATGTTTATTTACTAGTAGTACTCATGCAGTGGTAGTAGGTTTAAGGAGTTGCTGGATGCGGGTTTGCTAGTGATATGATTAATGACATATATATTTGATTGTCTTCATGGCCTTAGAAACCTGAAGTCACGAAGTTCAGAAAAGTGGGAACATAAATATTATTGCACGCTCAAGTCGCGGACTGCCCGCACTACGAAATGCATATTCCCTATAGTTGTACAAAATCTTTTGGTGTTAGAAGTTTTTACAACTACACAACACTTGTCCACTGCGGATGACAAAACCGCAGTTGGCACCAGGATTTAAAAACTGATAAATCCTCCGGGATGAGAGGTAGGGATTCCTGGTTATTTGCACATTCTTTTGAGCAGGCGAGTTTAATGGGATCGGTAAAGAGAAAAGAAGCGACATGCTTTATTCTTTGGAATACATTGTTTATATATTTGGGAAAGTGGATTAGTTCAAAATGCCGTTAATGAGCTCCACTGGTAAATGCTTTCAGTTTAGAGTACTGGTCACCTATGTGCTCCACCTAACGTCTACCAAATATACATGAGGACACGCAAGAAAATGCCGAGCTGCAAAAGCTCATTCCCTTCAGATTGTTGAGTAAAGGCCGGTGACGCGCTCGATCAAAGGCTTTCTGTGTACCCCGGAACATGGCTATAAAACTGTTTAGTTGTTTGTGGCAGCCAAGTTATGGTTTCATTTTCTTTCGGAATGTTACGCAAGCTTGATCATGCAAAACATTGTACTTGAACTTGCTGAAGATATTTTCCTTAGTTAAAAAAGGCAGACAATTTTACTTTCATTATTATTTCTATTATTCTGTGGAACGCAGATGTGCGATTAATGTAGGTATCATATATAATCCCATATATTGCTCTGCTTTTGTGCTTCGGGATAAAAGCGGTCCTCCAGTTGGAAGTGCGTTAAAAGGGAAACAATAACAGAGACTAATCATAAACGGCCAATTGTTACTCAACGGTAAGGGATCCCATCACGTACTTCGAAAGAAGAGGAGCATAAGCCGGATTCTTTAAGAAAGATTTTTGAATGGTGACTTGACTGTGTGCGGCATTTTATGATAAGTACTGTTGTGTCCGATGAATCATAAACCATCAATACAGAAAATTAGCCCCTGGAATCATCAAAATATTATCTTTCGCAATGAAGCATGTATCATCATAAGAGCAACATAGTTAATAAGGTTGCTGTGCCGATAACACCTTATACGGATTAATTTAGATAGTTCAATTATTTTAATATACCTAAAACCTCTTCTAATATAGCAGTACCGACATTGTGATGCTTCACTTTCGGTTTATGTTGAAGTTGTCGTGCACATTTATTGTCACCAATATTTTGATGTATAATCCAAATATATTAAAAACAAATAATTTCTTTTTATTCATTGAACATTCTTGCTAAATGCAAGAGTAAAAGTAGGCGTACCTGCACAAACGATATTTTATTGTTTGTTGTAAATTCACCACGCGTAGTCTTAAGCAGCATTTGACCAACGGAAGATAGATCCCTGGAAAATTATCTAGGACGATAATAATGATATCAGCAACCTAAGGGAATATGTGGAATCTACAATAAAGTGTCCTATGGCAGGTTTTTAAGTAATTTATTGTTAGCCTTTAATTTAAGCATAGCAAATACGCGGCGGTCTTCAAGGATCGTGCAATAGATAGCAAGTTGAATTCGCATCTGGTAATCTTATGGTATGCATATGTTTTTATTTCCACATGGACAAAATGTAGCAGTACATAAGATAAAGCTTTCCTTTTTGTATTTTACGTAGCCTGCCGCGAAGCAAACGCTTCCTAAGTTGTCTTTCATACTTGCATGCAATTTCCATTTTGCCCTATCATTTTACACCAGGTGCTCTGAATAGATGGAGAATAAAATTAACCAGTTACTTTGTTTCATTTTATAAATTTCACCCCAAAAGTTATGCGGGATTCTTTTAGTACTTGCCTGTTTCACTCGCAACAATTTTCTGTCCATTATTAACTAAATATCACTTAATGGTAACGATAAAAACTAAAGCACCAATACACGAGAACATAGCTTTAGTTGGATGTTTAGACATAATATAAACTTTTTTTATTAGGTTCATGGAAGATAGGGAAACGTCCTCTAGCAGGATGTTATGTTACTAAGCTAAATTAAGCTTTTCTTTTAATCGTCTAATATTACCTCATTGTCATAAATGCATCTATCGGTATTTTTTAAGTGGTCATGTGACATTGCATGCTTTAAAATATTGTTCTTTCAGTCAAACAACCAGTTGCAAATACACAAAAATGATCTTGAAAATTCTCTCAAATCATTCATAAACTACGTCGTTGATGTATCTTTACGGGATTGCAAAACAGTTGATGCATGCTCATCCAGCAAACTGCATGTAAAATTGTGTACAGTCACATAGCCGATCTCCATTAAATCCGATTTCGCTTATCACATGTACACAGCATTTCATCGGCTACATTCTGCGACACAAAATCACAAGCAGTTAAAAATTCCATGTAGCATTTCGATGCAAATTAGCTTTCGTGCTTTACAACGTTATTCATTTTTAATTATCTAAATCACAAGCTGAATTTATTGGAAAGAGAACAAGCTCGAAACAAAGACAAATGTAGCACCGCAGCATAAAACAGAAAGCATTTGCAGTCCGAAATCTGCGTGATAAATAGACCATGGTAATTAGACCCAACCCAAGCAATTGCAAGAAACACACAAGGTTAAACGCTTATTAAGATGTGCTTGGTGAAGAACGATACAGAATGACCTATATTTATAAGTAAAGTTTTGATTACATAGTTATCGTTTGATTTGGTTCATAGCAATTAAATACAAAGCCGTGTAGGTAAAATACCAATCCCAATTCCTTCTACTCATTATTAATCAACAATCTAAGACCTACTGGTATTCAAAATTTCTGCGTGAATTCACGGCGCTGGCAATAGAAGAGCTGACCTTGACGGCCAAACTCTGTCCTCTTCATGGGCAATAAGCTGCAAAGCAGTGGAGGATGGGTCGGTTTATATTGCAGTGAGGTACCAATTCGTAAATGTGGGCTGTCGTCCCCCATGGCTTAGTGGCATAAGCTGATGGCTACTTGGCGTTAGCCTCTAGCGGTCATGGGTCCGATCCCTAGTAGAGGTCCGGTAGATGCGCAACATTGATTAGCCCGAATAGGACGAAATGCGCATCGGGCCCTTTTCCGGATTGCTAGCTTAGCCATGCAGCTTGGAATCGAATTGCGTTGAAGCAAATATAAGCTTATACAAATCCGTCTACTAATTACTAATAGTTATCATTTGTCAACTGTAATCTCAGTTGGTAATAAAATTAATAAGGTAAATAAAGTGAATAAAGATTAGTACAATTTTTGTCGTCTTTTCTACTGAGGGAATACATTTGTAAATGGCAGGCAATTTTAGCTCAAATTTTCTGATTAGGTGTTTTCATTAGCCATCTATTTTCCACGGATTCTTCAATCTGAAGAAATGTTTTTATAGCTTCCCAACACCGCTCTTCCATCTATGACAATATGTTCTTTCCTAATTGTGGAAATAAATTCTGCTTTTAGTTACATATGATCATCACATCCAGTAACTCATTTTCCTGATGAGCTATCTATTATTTGACCTACCACAAACAAATAAAGCGAACCGTTTGCGGGAGGAGGATATTTTTCCACACTTATGACCACTTCATTCCTGATTGAATTACTGTCGCTTCCAGTACTTACCATCCATCAATTTACTATTGAGTGCACAGGCACACGGATGAATAATTATGGTATCATTACCAGTCCATAGTCATGCAAAGCGGTGTCACGTTTCTGTTTTACTTTCCACAGTACACCACATGTTGTATTACATAGATTACAGTTAGGACATTAAAGAGGATCAGTATTTGGTAATTGTTTTCCATTATGTTAAGTGTTTTGTAGGTGTTGATGTGTAATACTTTCTTTGCTTTATGTCCTGAACTGAACAGCGTCCATGGTGGCGGGAGTCCGTAATCATGCAGCGCGGTGAGATTTAGTTGCTAAAATATGTAGCATAATCAATATCATCATTTATAAACTTAACCCAGCAAACAAGTAAACAAAGTGCTGACGGGTGTAATGATGACATCTTACTCGGCTTCTACAAAATGTGTACATGAAAATTGAGGGACGTAGGCCACCACCATAATATTCTATGCTTTACGTAGCATAAGCAAGTAGCGTAGTAATAAACTCCTTGATTGATGTCAATCTTTTAACTTTCCTTTTATAAAAACGATAGACCTTTAACTGAGTAACCGCAACCGTAGTAGCTATTTACTGGTGTGTTCCCAGTATTGAGTCTAATTTGAAATTCTATACGTTTCGTAATTCCACTCAAATTAAACCTAGTAAGAGATGCTATTCTCTGTACCATGAACGCTAGCGAATGCGAGCGTTTTCCTTTAAAATACGCTGCAAATATTAAACGTGCCACGCCAGTCAAAAATGTCATGTTCAACTGTTTAGTGCGAAGCATTTGTACGTTTTCTCCAGTCACATAGGAAGATGTTCTGTCAGACTGGTAAAGTATAGCTGCGTGACATGCAACTCTTGAGCGGTGCGTTTTCATAATCCAAAATCTGTAAATCATCGTCTAACAATCTTTTAAAGTTCAATGCAGAATTTATCTTCAAAGTAAGTGTAAAATCTGTAAGGATTGGTTCTGTGACAATCTACCTAATTTGCAAAAGTATCCTTATCTATGCTTTTTGATTCAAGACCGCGTAAATAATGTGAAGAGAAAAACTCAACTTTAAGTTGGTTTAATTTTTTGGAGATAATATTGAAATTCCAGTTGTCTTTATTAAATCACGCAAGTATTTGGTCAGGATGAAGACAAAACTCGAAACGGCATATCTCTACAGCAATAACGCCACCGAATTTGGAAGTGCTTTATGTATAACGACGAAGAAACAGAAA
>OX104060.1:53434132-53500879 GCA_944474145.2 Dicrocoelium dendriticum
ATGTAGTAGAGAACCAATGGACAGCAATGCATCCAACATTCCAGCCATGGTGTAACTCCACCGACGCTCTTCAGAGCATAGAGGAAAAATCATTAAGATGTCGGTAAACGAGTTGCATTAGCTAGTACCATCCAAAATGCATAGCGAAATGTGCCCGAGAACCTAGGCACATAAACATAGGTAATAACACATTTTGATTTTGTCCATCTTGTCATGGATTTTTTATTGTGTATGTACTAGCTCTGCTCATGCGGAACTGCAATACGTTGACTGAAAACTCGCGCATTTAGTGAATACCAAGATCGCTTCCTCGGAGTTAAATATGGCCAAGCCAAGGCCACAAGCAGCCAGGGCAAGCCCACAGCTAACCCGACGAAGACAACCAGACACTTCAACCGCACAGCAGCTTCTGTATCTTTAAATACTCTGGCTCAACTCACTTCCATATACGGACATGATTCGAACATGCTTACTTCCACTCCTTTCAACCGTGAAGCCAAAGTCAAGCCATAGGTGATAGTAGCAACTTCGAGCCCTAGTGCCTCCAACATAGAGAAAAGCGCCGCATCGTAGTAATCAGTTGCCTCCACGCGAGCGCCAGAGAAACCAATATTGTTTACGGAAGCAGCAACGCGCAACATTATAGTGCAGCAAAATGAAATGCAACTAAACCTTTTAAAACAATATACATTAACACCTTGAAACCTGCAGTTGATATAAGAAGGCACGCTTCCGCATTTGTTGTTTGCACGAACGTTCCTATATCAGAGTCCAGGAAAATAAAGGGAAGTCGGTGGATGAATGTACCCAGTGGAGGTAAATTTGTGGTGCAATTAGTATGTAAGCTGAGCCCACGACACTGTGACACTTTCCACATCACCCTTATTCAGTGCATTAAGGTTAACCTTGACTTCTCCGGATGACAATGAGTTCCACTTATGTCACAGAGGCCGTTCATATGTCTTCGATTCGGCTCTGTAACTCATCATATGAGGTGCGCCTTCTTCAGGATATCGCTTGGAATGAACGTCCTACATAGAATAGCCACCGGGAGGAAGTTCATAAATCTAACGAAAAACGGGCAATTATCGTTTACATGGTTCTCGAGCTTAAACCTCCAACTCTGAAGAAGCGAACTTGCACGACCGAGAAAAATGCAGTTAAATTCTCCAGAAATTTTCGCTCTCTCGACTGTGTCGTTGCAAAGCGGGTAACAAACATACCAATTTCACGCAAATACAAAGGGAACGGTCCCAGCTGATGCAGTTGATACTTCATTCTGAGCTAATAACACCGCGTATACTGGTTAATTGGTCTAAATTCCACAAGTGGCTACCCACAGAAATTCGGTTACAGGCAGGGGGTAAGGGCCACGGAAGGCTAACGGCTCATTCGGGATGAGTAAACGGGTAAATATACTCCGCATGCAGCTTTGTGAAAAGCTTGATGAAGTGGAAACCTTAGTATTTTTAGGAACAAACAAAACACATAAGGCTATCAGGGTCAGGACAGCCTTGATCAGTCATATAACACGGCCGAACTCCAAAGACCAGCGAATTCGCCAAAAATGGCTAATTGGCTGACCCCCAACAGTCTACGGTATCCCCATCCGTAGTTCAACATCCAATAATTTCATTTTGGTTTCTTACAAACTGACCTGCGTAGAAACTAACGCTTAAGGCCTTAGTATAAGTTGGTAACACTCCGTCACCGTCAGGCATCCGATTCTCGAGATATAATAATCATGATCAAAAAGTGGCCGTTAGGAAAATACTGACGCTGAAATCACCGTACCCGGTATGTCACCTCTCAGAAGCGACGGAACAAGTAGGGGAGGGAAGCGATTTACATTACAAAATAAACTTCCGTTGTGAGTTTATAGAGGATCCTTAAACTTGTCACTAATTTATTTTGTGCAAGCTTTGGTTGAAGGACGATGATGCCTGTCTTGTGTCGGTAGTTTCTGACTACCCCAATCTACTGCGGAGATGGACAACAGACTAATATCTGCATTTCATATTGTGATAAATCAGAACTACACACAGATCTACATTAAAGATGAATCCAACATTCATGTGTTTGCAATCCAGAGATCCGAAGTATAGCAGTTCAAGGTCTATTTATAAGAGCTAAACTATAAAACACCCCCATAAAATAGTTCACCGATCCCACCTGAGTCATAACAGCGAATGGTCCATCAATCTTGGATCTAGCGCTTACCGACGAGGAGCTCATGGTTGATGGGCGAAATGAATTCAGCCTTTTGTGTCGAAGCGATCATGTAACCTTACTGTTTTATTACAATTGCTAAGCCGAATACCCTAATGCAGAGAATGAAAGGATGTAATTTATTACGCATTATCATGTTTTGTCTGCATTGCTTGCAAATGCCAGATAGACATTCATTACTGAGTGCACCCTAGAGCTAGCCTAGGATAAACGTTTGAAAACATTTACGTCACTAGTCAACAAAGCATCCCAACAACAATGTTTTCACATTCCCGACAAACAAAATCCCTCTTCAGTCGCTGAACACGGAAACATATGACCTTGAGGGACCGAACATCGCACCTTTACAATAACAACCCTAGCTCAGGAAAGGGTACAGCGTAAGTAGAAATTATTCTTTATAGTGGGTACGTGACGACGTTATCAAACCAACAGGAGCTAGCGAGACGCTTTCGTTCGAACTACATGCTTCTTTACTTTCAAGGGAATGCATTCAGAAATTTGCAGCGCGGAATCAGACTACTCACTAGATTGGTAGGTATACACAAGGAACAGAGGAGGCCAATTCCTTACAGGCCCAGTGCATGCTTGTTTTCTGAAGGAATCCTAGTCTCAATTACAATACTTGCTTAGGTCACCACAATATCAATGTTATCCAGCAATAAATTCACAACAGAAATGGCGCTGAAATGCTACTATCCTTGCGTGCACCTGGCTCTCCTTGATTGGATAACATTCATACGAGCACACTGCAACTAGTAGCTATGCATCTAGAGGAAGCACTTGGATCCTTTCAGCGTTATCTAGATGAAAACATGGTTCTGTCAAATTGGAAACAAGGTATTATAACCCTATTCACGAAGAAAAATGTATGATCCTGTAAATTAGCTTAAGGTAACGCTTCTCCTGGTGCCCACCAAAACACTTAGAAGCAAACATCGCAGTAACACTGATGGGTTACCTGGAAAGCTAAGGAATTATTGCGCCGGAGCAGCTCGCTTTTTGTGAACATCGGCCATGTACCGCGAATCTGCTGATAGCAAGTGACAACTGGACCCAAACAACCGATGGCGAGCCAGGTACCGATGTTATTTGCATGGACTTTTCGAAATTATTCGATCGCTTGGATCATCGAATCCACCTGAACAAATTACACCTCTGCAGCATTGGTGATCTGGTATTAGGAAGGTTTGGTTACCTTCTCGGCGAAAGCTATTGAAGGTTAGAATCCGAACATCTCTACCGACCCGATCCCAGTGTAGTGCGGCGTACCGCAATCTTAGGTGCTTCTTGTTTTTCTTCGTAGTAATCATAAACGATCTAGTGTGGGCTATCATTTATAGATTTTATTTTTACGCGGCCGACATCAAACGTTGGCGGGCGCTCAATAGAATAGGCGATTAACAAATCCTCCATCGCTACGTCCTTGGGGCCTGGCATTGGTCAGTGAGAAATACACTGCCATAGAACGTGGGCAAGTGCAATGTTGTCCACGTCCGGCATACACATGCCTATCTCCACAAAGTTAGTGCGCAACATTTGCAGAGAAGCCCTCAGGAACCTGACCTCGATGTATTGACACAAGACGGCGTAGGTAATTCAAGACAGTCAGAATCCGCTTCAAAAAAGGTAACCAGTATGTTGGTCTCTTGCGGTTGGCATTTGAGTGCATGAATTCATTCATCTTCTCTCTGATGCTCAATGCCTAAGGGCATCCCCACGTCGGATACACAATCCGGGCTTGACTTCCTTGGCTAAAGCGTGACGTAGCAGCACTCGAAACTCCCCTACATCGACCAAGAAACGTTGCTTATGCATTGCGCAACCTTCTGTACAAGCAACGACTGAAGACACTCTGACTGTTCAGTAGATGCTACCGGCGACTACTTGGAGAACTCACATTAGTCTATTAGATACAGGGTGATCCCACTTAAGTACGCTGCCACCGGCTGATACTGAGCCCGAAAGCCCAACTCGGAGGCGATATCCTGAAACTGCATCAACAACACTGTCCTCCGGAGTGTCAACGTAATTTTTCTCTGTCCGAGTCCGCAAACCCTGGAACGACTATGAAAATTCATTTGTCTGTGCCCTCAAATTAGCTGCTTTCAACAAATGGTTGGACATCGAAGTAGTGCTCTACACTTTTTTAGTTGAACGAACACCGGATTTATTCTGGCTAACTAGCCACTATGGAATTATGCTCCGTAGTGAAGCACAGGCATTTTTGCAGACGGGTGAGCAATCTCATTTTATTTTTATTAGTATTAAACACCACAAATCTTGTTTGGTTTTGCCTGTACTATCTCACTGCTATAACCTACCCTTTTAACACAATCCTTTTCCTAAATTGTCTATGCGTATTTTATTTGATCCACTGATGTTTTCTTTAAATCACAATTTTTTTTCTATTAACACACTACGGGACACGTTAAACCTGTGGTTCCTTACCCGCAATTAACCTAATTTTTACTTTGTTGCATGTGAAACAGAAGATGACACATCAACATCACCATGCTAATCACTTATCAGTCACTTGCCGGGACCGCACAATTTGCACGAATATTTTGAAGCGATTAGTTGGTGAAACGGATAGTCCATCATTATGATCCAAAGTGACGAAGCGTTGTTAAGTAAATTGACTCAACAATCAGTTGTTGCTGACTGCGCCTAATTTCGCACTTCAACACGAGGAAGCAAGGTTGAGTGTTGCAATTGGCCCAAACTATTCTCAGTAGCTGGATAGAATATGAAGGCGTGGACAGGACCAGTAGTATTAATGCAGCGAAGTCATAAGTCAAGCACCTAGTCTTGTAGGAATACTACAAAACAGGTGGCTGCAACCGAAATAACTACAGAGTTGCGCGTAACACGCATTTAATCAATGGGAATATATATCTAATGAATATGGAAGTGCAACGGGTGAAACAATTAGTATCAAGCTTGGAAGAGCGAAGGCCGGGGGGTCACTACGCTTTAAACTATACCTGCATAGTTGAAATAGAGAGGTTAGCTATGCGCCACTACCATTCAGGAAAGTCAAGTTTAGCAGCATGGAATCGGTTTGTGTACACTAGTGAGATAAGGTCATTGCGATAAAGGTATCCCAACCATCCGGGGAAGAGCAGCACACAGCGAAATCGGGACAAAAACCATCACACAGTAGAGTGCCTAACGTCGGCACTAATGTTGCGCTCGAGCGTACCGTTATCATCTGTTCTAGACATGGGAAAATACGGGTAGGCTGCATGGTTAGATGCATTGACAGGTTGTAAAGTTGAAATCCTTACGTACATTGTTCACATCATTCGTTTTATGAGAAGCTTAGACTTAAGATTTTGCAATAGTCCTTACACTGATATATCTGCGAGTAATACAAACAATGTTGAGGCCTTTAAAATGGACCGGATTGATATTGGTGGCCTATTCCGTGGAAACATAAACCTGCAAATGTAGCAACTACAGCGTTTTGTACTCTGTGATTTTAGAACTAAAGTAGAATACAGGCTGCTTCGTAAGGAATAATGCTGCCTCTTTTCTGACGAACACGGTATTATAAAAGCCTGGAAATTTTCTGGCATGCAAAGAGCAATGGATCCAGTCACAAGTGTTTACTTATACCAATATAGTTGACTACAGACGATTTAACTAGTCGCTTAGTAATTCTGCTCTGCAGCATCAATGTTATTATTCTTTCCCCTTTCTGCGAGTCGACCCAGAATCGCATTAAACACTACTTGTATTTGCATTCGGATGCACTGATATACCAACTTTGTTGAGTGGTCTGGAGTAGCTATCGAACCGAAGTGGAAATGACCACTGCCGCACCATTCGAAGGCCATTGGGCTTTAACTTGTTCTGAAATTGGTAAGCAAAATGGCATGGTTGTAAAGCGGAACGCTTGTACCGAGCTTTTGTAGATAAACTGTGAATGCTTACTTTGCCCAATAAAGATAAGTTAATGGGTGTCTTGTGAGGGTCCAGTTGGTTCACTACTTTTGAATTAACGTCAGGTTATCAGGATGACAGCTGTAAGTCTGCGTTCACCATTCTACCTGGCCCAGATGAATTCAATACAATGCTAGTTGGTCTGACAAATGACCCGGCCACTTTTCAGTGGTTGTTGTAAAATGGCAATGATGTAACTGATAACAAACCACTGTCTGATTTATTTGAATGTCATTGCGCATGAAAGGACGGAAGATTTCTATGACAAGAGCCTAACTCTGGTTTCGGATTGTTTCATTCAATTGGGATTAAATCTTAAGCTTACCAATTGCGAATTTCTAGGAAAGAAGGTAGCCTACCAAGGTCACCTTGTATACGAGGAAGGAGGACAGTGTGATCCAGCCAAGGTCGAAAATGTTTTCTCGTGGCCTTTTCCATCAAATCGTCGAAGTACTTAGTTTTCTCGGCCTTGCTTCGTATTACGAAAGATTTGTCCGACGGATTTTAACTATCGCTGCTCCGTCAAACTAAATTATAATGGCAGGAAAGACATTTATCTTGAGCGAAGTTCACCAGGAGTCGTTCGATAACTTTCGAAAGTTCCATCTAAAGCCCAATCTCTGGCATTTCCAGATAAACGCCCGCCCTCTGGTTACTTCATTCTCGATATGAGCGACAGTGACACTGTAATTTGATCCGTGTTGTCACAGCGAAAATCGGTCGGAACGGAGCCAGTTATCGCATGTGCCAGCAGAAGTCTCCCACAAAGCGAACGCAAGTAGTGCACCAAGTGGAAGGAAAAGTTTGACTTGTGGAATTGCTTCAGGCAGTTTTGCCACTATATATATGCTCGTAAATTCGTCGTACGAACTCACCATCAGTCATTAGATTGACTTTCAAAAATGCCCGTGACCCATAAGATTAGATCACCCAGTGGCTGAAACAGCTGCAGGAATAAGATTTCTTACTCTAATTTCGTCTAGGCATAGAGTATACTAACGCTGGTGCCCTACCACAGAGGTCTCTCGGACCACAGATCATGTCCATCCTGCACGATTACTTCCTTATACACCATCATGCTTAGCTCCGCAAAGACCAACGGGTGAATGCAGCTGCAGTCAACTGACCCAGAGTTCAGCCCACTGTATGCCCGTATCTTGCCAGGTGGAGGGAGGCCAATGCGTCGGCAACTGACTGGTGCCATCTGGGAAACCAAGTGGCTCTGGTCACTATGGCCTTATTTGCGTGCGATTAAAGGTATCATACACTTTTAGAACGAGCCTAATTAGCTACGTGGAATTAGCTTTCTCACAGCTGCAACTGAAGAAATAACACGGAGGATTCAAGAGGAATTAGGACACGTCGGACAAAATAAGTTGGAAGATGGTATACAATTTCTGTTTGCAATAAATTATCAATCATGCGAGGATGGCGCAAGAATTAAGTACCCCGCAACCCGTCGGTGTGGACCATTGCAACCGATAGTGGTGGGAATACCAAACACGATAATAGGAATTGCTATGGTCGGAGACTTTGCCCGTCACCACTAGAACACACCGATCTGTTTTGGTTATGGTAGGTTACTTCACTAAGTGGTGTGCAACTGTTCCCCTGCGTAATGTAGATGCATGTGGCATTACAAAAGTTTTCTTTAAAGTCTGGGTGGCCAGGTAGAGATCGCTATACCAATTGCACTCCCACCGCGGAGCTTAATTTGAAAGCACACTTATGAGCGAGCTGTGCCACATTTTCGGTATCCAGCAAACTCGAACGATCGGTTACCACCCAGAATGCAATGGATTGGTTGAGCGAACCAACCTCACGCTGCTAGACAGTGAAACTATTTCTAAAGGAATAGACACCTCCGGAATGGGATGCTTATTCACCGAAATGTTTGCTGGCCTATCGAGCCTATGTTCACAATTCCAAAGCATAAACACCCCCTCTTATGATGCCGAGACGCAAATTGCGTTTACCATGAGATACACTGATGCCAACATCGGATTACGTATCCATAATCGCGTCCAAAACTATACGTCAAACGCACTGCACCTTGGCCCGCGCACATTGATAAGCACGAAGGCACCTACAGATTTCACAGCGCCACATGAAAGAGTACTATGTTCGCGTGCTTTTTGGAAGCACGTTTAAGCCCGGTGGCCTTAATCATTGGAGATACCTGCAAAAGTGCCACCGAAATGTATTGTAGGACATCCCTTAGCGGGTCATTAGACCTGGTTTAACAGATACATCGACATTCACGCATTTCAAATTTCTGAAGCCTGCAGGGCCAGTAGCAGGCGCTGCGGACAGCGTCTATTAGAAATGGAAACATTGTAATAGCATCGTTGGCGATCGTATTGCGCGCCGAATTAAAATATGTCACTTTCCATTTCAGCACGCTTCTCCAGTCTACATGGTCGCAAACGCCAACCGTTAAATGAAGATGGCACAGACGCTCTTTTCGTCCCCATCCCCCGACCTGGGCCACCCGTTGCAACCTTGACATCGTATTCACGCGAACAACTTCTGCAATCCGGCAGCCTACTGTGCCCCACCGTGTATTCCTATTTGTTAACTACAACGCAATTCTTCACATCTTGATGCAGTTTGCCTCATTTCTTTAAAGAATATATTCCACAGATTGAAGTATTTTCTTTGCATCGGAATACGTCTGACAGAGCTGTTGTAGCCCACCTCCTGAGTGCCTGACATGTGATTTTGAGAGTTCTCTGAACGCGTAATATAAGTATTTTTCTCATTAAGTAAAATTCCGCGTCCATACTTAGCGCACACTATATATAAAGGTCATGGCATGCTCTTGCATGCGCAGTATAAATGTATATTCTCATATTTGCCTATGTCGCTTGCAAGGTACACGTCTACTTTTTGTATTTTATACTAGGTTTGGAAGCATTGTGGCCTGTTCCACATGGATAATTACATTGCATATAGCTGTGCTCATACACACATTAGACGTTATCTGCGCCTTCATTAAATAGCTCATCAAATGACCTTCCCCACTATCAGAAGCATGTAGTGGTGTCCAAGTAGTGGTAGCTTCCCATCTCAGTTCAAAATGATTACACATTCTCACACAGCCTGATTGTGATTAGGAGCCAATTCTACAGGAAAGCATATCTGCTTAGAAACAAGTCAGACCGCACATTTGTTCTGCATCGTGGTATAACTAGGGTAAATGCTTTGTTACAGAGATCCCGCCTGGAACCGTGCGGCAGTGTTAATGTGGTTAGATCGTAATAGGCGTCGTCATGCACCAGATTGTGCAGCATCATCAAGTATGTTTTATTCATCGCAGCCAAGACTGATCGATATGATATTGCCGACATCTATCCTGATGGTTCTTAGTAGAATTTTTGCCTAATAGGATTTTGATAAATAAATGTTGCAAGCTTTTTATCCCTTTTCTTTCAGATTTCCTCATGCTGCCAAGTTTATGCTGCAATTCTCTAGAATACGACGGTGGAGGATTATAAAATGCAGCTCTAGCTGCTTGTGTACGCACATTCTGAGATAAATTAGCCAGAATTTGTGGCTCTGCAATCTTTTACTCAGTCAGTTCAGAAAACTTAGTTACATGAAAACCTGATTCCGGGATCACGTGTAGACTGTTTTACACAGATGCATTTGCCGTTAACTGTGATAGATCCTTCAGGAAGCAAACAGTTGCGACACATGTTATTTGACTTTTGTGCCGCGAACGTCTTCATCCGCTAGTTGACCATGTCTGAAGGAATGAGTATCGCCTTGAATGAGTAGTAGTATATTCTTGATGGAAACGTCGAAACTTTAGACAGTTTTTGTATAATCCGCAAATAAGTGCGGCAGGCCATCTTTGATAACTAAGGTGAAGTCATTGATATAAAGCTCGAATGTAATGAACCGAACACAGTTGTTTGTATAACCCCACTGGTAATTGGACAGGGGAAAGAACGACGGTTGTCTAAGGGGATTATTTGTGAGCGACCATTCAGGTATGAGGAAAGCCAAGCGCGTAGTGGGTCCTGGACACCAAAGGAAAAAATCTTTAATGATTAGCGTTTGACAAGCTTCCGATCAACTGACATGCATATCCAATAATTTAACTATGGTCCCATAATATGAGTCGATGGAATCTGATTTATGGTTCAATTAACGCAGCTGGCAATTTGCTCATGACAGTTTTTCAAGGAAATCATGTTACGGCATATTCATCAGCTGCAGTGATTTGACGAAATTTATCACACCGATTTTTACCTTTCTTTCGAATAAGCTGGCGATTATACGTGTGATGGTTTGGCCAATAATTGCCAAAATTCTGTTTTGCGCCACCCTTAGGGGTAGGGATGGTAAAGGAAGTTTTTCATTGATCTGTAAAGCGGCTCAATCCCAGCTAAATGGTAAACATTTACAAAGGTGAAAATGGCACATAAAGTCCTTTTATTTTTATAGCTGTTTGGGTACACCGTCAGCTTCCGGAATAGAGGACGTTTGAAAAATTTTAATGGTTTGCTTGATACTGCTCAGAGAGTTGTGAATTTTAGATGGTACCTTAGTCATTCTTACATCAGCGTGCTTATTTATGGAGTTAATCTCCGGGTTCATTGAGGTGGCAAAGAAGGGGCTAAATGTTTCACAATTGGCGACCGGGCATTAGTGTGTTTGTCCTTCCTTGAACAGTTCAGTGAGCAACGGGATGTTGGCACTTCAACAGAGAAATTTGCAAAACTATTTTGCTTCACATGTCATTCACAGTAGGCTTTGCTCTTCCCGTGTTCACCGCATCAATGAGTATTTAGTAGGAAGTGGAGTTACACAATCGACGAAGTGTCTAATCTTATCTTTATCTGGCCAATGAATAAAGCGTGGTGTAAAATGATGGCTAAGAGTATCCAGTAAAATTTTGCTCTTGGTTTCAATTTGTTTAGCATATCGCCGCTTATTTTAATTGAAGTAGGTGACATATAAGGCTCATGAGTTGCTGTCATGCATTTCGTAGTTTTCTGACTTCTGTTAACGCCGGCTACTACAGCGTTCAAGCTGTCGCTAGCATGCAGCTGATTATCTTCCTCACTGCATTGCATACACTTGGTGGGTCCTTAGGACACTGAGTTCTGTTTTAAAATAACAATAAAAATGTTAAGGTATATTCTCGGTGTTACACGAGACACACCAACAAAGACATGATCAAAAGTGATGTTGATACTAGGCTAGCGATAACAATCTTTCTCCAATGATTATAGCCTGTCCCCGGTGGCATGTTTACTGAATCAAATAAATTGGCCCACTGATGTTAAGACTGGGTGCGGCTTTTTTATACAGCTTTGGTATTAGTGACTTTGTGATGTTTCCAGAAACCGTGGGTCATGAGATTTTTGTCTCATTATAAAGAAAGTCGAGATCAAACTTGCGAAGCCTAGTTACTTTAAATATGTGCGTTTTCTTTATGGACGTTTCTCTGAGATTTCGTAATGAATCTAACCTTTCGTTCCGATACCGGTATTAAAAGTCCTCTGAGGGTCTTTTATAGGTTTGTCCTATACGGTTTATAAATATATTGTTGTACTCCGTGTGTTGACCTATGGTAAGCTGACTATGCAGAAACCGGTTCCCATAATCTACACTAAAGGATCTGAAGATGATTGGGCAGAAATTATTTTGTAATTCTTTTGTCGTCTGCATTTGTAATCGAGTTCAGTCATTTTGCAGGCCTTTAGTATTACAGCATTTACTTTGACTATGCTAATTCTGTCTGGAATGTTAAGACATTTGTATTTCTCAACCTGAGCACTCTTTTATGCACCTACAATACGACAGATGAGATTAATTGTCCAGCTTTTCGCACCTAAACTGGAGCTTTTTATTTGGTGGGTTATAAAGGCTTTATAACTATGCCAAGTAATATTTGTGTATTTCAAAGATGATCAGGGTTGTTTTCATTTCAAAGTGTTGGGCCTCTAGATAATTGAGCCTATCAGTGATTTATAAAATAACATCAGCGTTAGGACTAAAGCAGGCCGTTAGTATTTGGGGGTCACATGTTCGATAACCTTGTTCGAGTAATATGAGAAGCACTACTTTTGCTTGTTGAACAAAACTAAGTGTTTGGGGGCATATTAACTTGCAGGTAGAAAAGTAACGAGAGTGCCAGCTAGGAGTTATACCAGATAGACGTAGATATAAAAAAACACCTAGCTGGATTCTTTGATACTTGGGCTTAGCAACAATTGTCAAGGGAACAATAAGCAGATGTGTAGTGCGCTATAGAAACCAACCAAGTTTAATTCAATCAGTTGTTTTGATATGGAAATGTCTCGGGTCAGATGTCAGTAGGTGAGGCTACTTATCTGCATCACTTAGCTTGCATCAATCGGACTGATGTGTCCACTGGGATTCTTGGTCACACACTGATCTGTGGGATGAGAGGAAACGTGATAAAACCGACCAGCTTTGAATTGAAACAGCCGAACTGGTCGCTGGTACCAGTCCACACATTCGTGGAAAAAGCCACACGGCGAGATAAGTGCTGGTTTGTGTTGTGAGTTTGTGGACTGAACTGGGTGCTGATAACGGCAGGGCGACGCAGTTGATACGAGGGTATATCCATCGACGCTGAGTGAGAAAATCAATCAGCCGATGTGGGTGGCTGGCTGACAAATCTCCTCTGAACACAGTAAGACGATTTGGGTGCTAAGGCGACGGCAAAAATCCCACGCCTTACGATCCACTGGCTAGAGCTGCTAATTTTGGGTCCTATAAATGGAACTGGTTTGTGTGCGATGAAGTGCGTAGGGAAAGATGCACTAAAAAGCGGAGTGCAGAGTAAATGAAATCGATTTGTACTGCTGTCACAAAATCCGATAGATCATTTGTTTTTAGGTAAATAAAAGGACAAAAAGGCGGACTGAAGGACATATTCGTATCTACGATTTGTTAAGACTACACGTAGAAAGCACGAAATATGTAAGATTTTTGGTTTTGCCTTGCTTGATGAATCGAATGAATAAAGTTTGTATTCTGCTATTAGCAGGTACACATTTTATATGTTCCAAACTTTCGCATGCCCCATTAGTTCAGTTACTATAGAGAGCAATATTGCTTAGGTTAATTTAGTCATAAAACTGTAACAGATGGAACCGATGTCCCAATTCCCGATTTGTATCAAGTTTTGAGTGACCTAATGGATGGACAGCTTTTGTTGCAAAGAGACGCAATTTCGTTACAAGATTTATCTGCAATGGGCTAGTTCTTGGTACATAGTGCAAATTAAGTCAAGATATATTTCAAATGAATTAAGATGATGCTTTTTGGTAGACGGTTTTCTAACATTTGTTTGATTGCTGATCCAAGCACGATGTTGTGCTATTTGAGTACATTATGAAGGTAAACTATTTATTAAAATTTTAACCAAGAAAACAACCAAATAGTACGTCGGTTCAGCTAAAATCTACCTAGGTTAATCTGCTCATTGCTCAAAATTTGATGTAAGTAAACATCATCTAAATCTAAACATCGTCTAAATAATAATGTACTTTAAATTTTAGTTTAAAAATGCACTAGTGTCATTTGCATCTGTGTGTTGTTTAGAATAGTCAGATCATTCATAAACAATAATTGTAGCTTTGGCTATTTACTTGGTGCCTAACCGTTTTATTTCGTTGATGATGTCCTAAAAACAAATAATTATTAATAAGGTCATTAACGTTCCAACCTTATGAACAGGACAATATATATATGCCATTTGATTTCATACATCCGCAAGCACAGGTAACGGTAGGAATTT
This sequence comes from Dicrocoelium dendriticum, assembly GCA_944474145.2. Classification (NCBI taxonomy): domain Eukaryota; kingdom Metazoa; phylum Platyhelminthes; class Trematoda; order Plagiorchiida; family Dicrocoeliidae; genus Dicrocoelium; species Dicrocoelium dendriticum. The sequence continues at coordinate 53,448,093 of OX104060.1, forward strand.
GTAGCCTAATCTGATTGTTTTGCTGGGCGGTTTCCATGAAGCCAACAGATTAATATTTTTCAGTGCTCAGTATATACCGTATTTTGTGATGGGTGATTGCCTAAACAGACAGAATATTTCATTTGTATATGATTAACTTTGTCTGGCTTGTGTCCATAAGGTAGATCAGACATACCATGCTAACCAAAAGTGTCGTGATGCAAACAGTATCCCTCCTATTACTGATTTGAATGTGTAACAACAATGTGCAAGTTAGTTTTGTTAGATTTATAAATTACTGCGACTATATTCGTGTTGGACAAAGTGGTTCGATGCTGGAAGATAGTATTAGTTGATGTTTGCGTTTTCTTTTTATATTGGTCCTGCAATTACAATCATTTTACTGTTTTTGCAAATATTGATAAAGTCGCGGGCAAGTAAACGGAATACAAGTACTTTTGTAATAGTTAAAATGCATGTAATAATGTATTCAATAAAATATTTTTCTTTAACTTAATTGCCTGCATCCACTTATCCTAAAGTTACAAGACTTGAGGGAACACGCAACTGCGGTGAATTACAAGTGATAGTTTATACAGGCTAACTAATAGTAAATGTCATGACATATTTTTACTTGGACAGATCGAAATTTTTGTACAAATTTATTGAACCTACGCTGTAATGCACATCTATGTGTACACATATTAGGAAGTAGATCAGACTAAACAAATCAGTCATAACCGTGTTGCTAGTCGACCTCTATATTCATTTATTAACTTATGTGACAAGCTTGTTCACATCGACTAGTTGGCTCAGGGTTAAACATTACGATTGACAACACAGTATTGCGGTCAATCTTACTATGGAAATTTAGTACGAAACCTGACTTGCACAGCAGGGCGAATATTGGACGAGTGTTAATATTACTCTGCTCCATATAGGATGCTAGCGAACCAACCGAAAAGCCTTTCTTTTAAAGTGGAGTATAATCCTAAGTCAGAATGGCCAATGCAAATCATTCGAAAAGCAGGTGTCAAAAGAAGTCATAGTTGTGCGACGACAAAAGTCAGGATCCCTGTTCCAGCCTAAATATTATCGCCACATAAGACAAGTCCACATCATCAGAAATTCTAGGGAAACGTAGAAAAGGTAGAACTGTCCAATTCCTAAACACAATAAACCTAGTAAATAACGCTTAACGTGTCCCCTATATTATCGATGTGGCATAACAAGCCAATTGAAATTTCTGCACCATCTAACTGCCTGGCATGATCTTGGGTTGTCGGCACATCTAATTTATATTGATAAACACATCTCATTTGATCGAGTGCCTAAAGAAAAAAACTAGTTAAGATTACGACTCATGGGATTGGTAAAACCGTGCTTTCATGTGTCAGGTCACAATTTATAAACCGAGGAATCTTCAAATGACCCTTTCATACTGATTAAACTTGAGTGTAAAGTAGAAAATGTCTCAGTTCAGAAAACTTGGTAGACGACCGGTTAGTGTATTTATGGTGGTGAACAACGTTTCGCTTATGACATAAAAGTTTCTTCAGGTCTGATGAAGACATTGTGTTTAAACTCAGTCCTAAAGCATAAGGCTTGGAACGTCAATATCCATGCTCACTTGAATTCAGTGCAGAATTAGACTACGCCACTAAGAAGAGCAAGTAGAAAATTGAAATCTTATGCAGGAATTTTCGTTGACATGGATCAAAATTTTATTCTTACAAATAGAATGTTTGGAAACTTGTTCGACAATTCATACCAGCTCAGAAAAGCGCCATCGCATTGGACACTGGATCAAGTACAAAGAGCTTTCACAAACGCCACATAGATGCTTTTTCAAACTGTATTTTTGTAAGCGATAAGTTCAATTCTTCTCATCTCCAGGTAAGACGCATGAAATACAACCTGGTCCTATACGTTACGATTTGAACATATATATACGCCTCCAACCTAAACATGACAATAATACAATCAGCAATCTAAAACACACCAGGTCTTAAAGCACTACTTATGCCTGCCAACACTGGCTTTATATTACGTGCTAACATTCAAATTAAAGGCGTGCTACTATCCGTCATGGTACCGTGCAGGCACAATTTTGTCTATTGCACATACCGATATTTATTTGTAAATCAACGTTAGTGCCGAGAGATTTAACAAATTGTGATGGCTGTTACCAAAAGAATCAGAAGCCTATTCTTAACCTCATTAAAATTTCCATATTTTGCTGCAAAATATTCATTAGACATGTATTGGTTTCAAAACCACTTTCATGAACCTTTCATAGGATTGGGAGGCGCTATCTTGATTTAAACATGGACCGTGGTGTAATAAAAACTTATAATCAGAAAGTTATTCCGGGACATGTAAACACTTGTAAGAATGAATGAATGCTCGTTTTCAATACGGAGATCGTTTACGCTAAAAGCGAGCACCTACAGAACCAATTAATATAATTAACCACTTAAAAGGAGCAAATGCTTAAATTTATTTGTTTAGGAAATTGCGACTGAAACAACAGTTTGGGTATAGCAGCAGCTAAACTCTAATGTGGGTCCGTGACGACGCGGTATTCGGTCAACATAAATAATGGACGACCTTCCACTTAACCGCCTAGTTTAGACAAATCTTTGACAAATGTATGATGGTGAATTGTGGATAAGGGAGTAGTTCTATCGTGTTACTTTAGACGACTGCACTTACATTAATGCATGTATCAGATGATTTGGATGCATCCGTTTGTGTTGCACATGTTTCATTAGTAAATGCGCAACTAACAAGCAAATCCCCGCTAAACTACAGAAGTTTTCGCTTTTTGAGAAACTCAATTCCTCTCCAGAGACAATTGTCAAATAGCATTAAACGCCTGCGCAACCTTAGTAAACAGAAAATGATGTGCCCTGAAGTCGAATTCCTTGGACAGGTAGCACGTATTCCAAAGGTTTTGGCTGTTAAACTAACATTTAGCAGATAGCTCTATTCCACCACTTGGTTAAGAAATGTTTTATATTATACAAGTTATCTACGGAATATGTGCCTTATCATGCAGTTATAAGTTAGTCACTGTATTTCGATAACCATGTTAATCATAAAAATTATTTCACTGTGATTAACTATGTCACATTAAGCAAAACTGCGGTTCTCGTGCCATAAAAATGCATTTGTGATGCGGAAATTTGACTATGGGCCCACCATACAACCGGTGCATTACGGTACAACTAAAGCTATACAGGGCAAAATAATAAGAAAAGAAACATCGGCATTACATTGCCAAAAGCTAGTAAGTTGAGAAAATACATGGACAGGCTAAGAAAAATAGAAGATATGTGTGCACACTGAGCACACTACAAATATTGACAATCATCTTATATTTGTAAGAACCAAATTAAATACAAAGGTATCTTTTGCTGTAGACAATAACCACAGGAAAATACAGCCATTATTATATTAATGGTGGACAACGATCTGTTTCTACAGTTTGCTTATAAAATTCAACGTAGTTACATGCTAAAATATTTTTAAAAGACGCAAAAGCAAATAATTGGTTAAAAATTAATGGTCATCTCCTTTGATTGCACATATAACATATTTACCATCACGCAAACACATATACACTGTACATGTGTAGTAACGTTCGTGAAGGCACATCTTTGCTACCTGGTATGGAACACATATTGAGCTGGTTCTAAAATAGTAATTCGACGCGATAAATAACAATGCCTATACATTTGATCATCCGTTAAAATTTGGCTCTAAATGAGAAGTCTAATGCATTACGTTTGTAAACTACAATGCGTTAAGTTGACGATTGCTTATATTTGAGTTCTTGTGTGCCACTCAGTTCGGTGAATCCGATATGGTTACTTAGAAATGATTGGTATAAAGTGGTAAGTTTTGAGTCAGCTAGAGTAATTCTAAAAATGGGATATGTCAATATTTTATATACTGCTAAAAGTAATATAAATAAATTCATATATTGAAATGGAACTATGAATTTAAAGGAACATGTGGGTTAAAATATCGAAATGAGCAGCGAATAAATCACTACGGCTTCACGTATGATGATACATGTCTGATTCATGCGTGAATCATCATTTATTTACACTAACAAAAGATCACTGCCACTTAAAGTAATTAAAATACAACTAAATGGAATTTGGTTAGTGTACTGCAAATGGACATTTGTCAAGTGCCGTGCCGTATTGAAATAGGTGTTAATGCCTCTTGCATCAGGTAGTTTACAGCATACGTTCCGTGTTTATAGTTTCAAATTTACTTTCTTTTTGAATCCGCATTTGATTATTTTTAAATAAAGAACTGTTTTACTTTTTCTCTTGCATTCTTAACCTTGTCCTCTAACCCTCATTTTGATCAGCATATTTTCGAAACTATTAGCAACAAGGAACTCAGCCATACTATGTTTTAATTGGTTGGACCTATGACTAAGGTAATTGGACACTGTATGTTCCGAGTAAACTAACGTATATGATAATGGTTATTTTCTTGAACAGGCAACGCATGTTTTTGTATGTCAACTTGACCTTTACAAGCATTACATAAGAAGTGCCAAACTTAAATAATGCTTGATGATTTATATGTAACGCTGCTCGACAGCACACAAATCAACCATCAAATATCGAGCAATTGTTAGTATTTGGTTAAAACCGCCTGCGCTACCTCGCTTAGTATCCAAAGGGTCCTTCTAAAGGTCAGCCACAATTTATCCATCGGCTGTTTAAGCATAACTGGTCCACATATGTCACATTCTAATAGACACAAATCTCTGCGTGTAGAACAGATTAAGCGTTGAATGCCAGTGGAGTAAACAAAGAAAGCAAAATTGCCAATCATCTGGGAATACAGGAACTGCCATTTCTTCGGAGTCCCATCTGAGTCATCTGCCCTAAATCTTTTCGAATGCCATAACCAAGATTCCTGATATTTTCAACTCCTAATAACAGACACCACGGTGTGCGAAATAAACGTTTAGGGAGAAGTTACAAGGAGAATTGATGAGAAGACACATTCCATGCAAGTCAGTATCTACATGGACTGAAGCAGATGTTGTTGAATTCCAACCTTAACAAGCCATGTTCTGAAGAAAAATGTCCACACAAATATGGAGCATGGATAAAAAGAATAACTAAATTTGCCCGTTCTCGAACTAAATCGAAGTAGGAATGACGAAGAGACAAACGAGCTGCATTGTAAATATTCTTGCAGTTTCTTCAATCAGCTGAGCCTGGACCAACAGATTCTAGCACTTCATATTGTTCTGATGGTACCTAAAGCGGCCAGTATGTAGGACCTTACCAATTTTGTATTTGAATGAACAAACTTGTCTAGGTGTGCTTCCAAGATACCCGCCGGTAAGTGAAAGACACGGCTAAGTAAGATACCGTAGCATCCGCAGTCAACTATCCGAAGGGTTCAGCTTGGTGAAAACCGTGTGCTTATGCGATGGACTATAACTGACAGTAGAGGAATGCTTATATATATATTAGATCTTAAATTAATGGACACTCCCTGGCGCTTATTAAAGTGAGGATGGATAACGTAAGCAATTTTGGTGATCAAATACTTTAAATGTAAAAAACTGCCTATGCTTTTGTTTCAACCTACTTTGGCATGCTATGATTTATACTCAGAGCTCCATGTACATAATCACAATACTAAGCTGCCCTTCTTATCGCGTAGAATTCCACTTTACTCGGGCTCTTTACCTGTGTTACCACCCTTTACGTTCACAATAGACGAAGCAAGTTTTCATTATTGATGATAAAATTGGCGTAGTAAAACAAACTGACCAGAACTAAAGTATAACTAGTAGTTCACCCCTTTGTGAACGGCCCTGACGTCGCCAGTTGTGAACAGCACGCGCGTCGTATTCAGACCAGGAGTGAGCATTTTACTTGCTTGGCTAGTCTGAGCTTGCGGCTTCCTGGTTGCGTATGATAATGTAACACAGCTGCCGGTAGATATTATCTTTTGCTTTCACACTAAAGCAATTTGTAAGACGGACTGAGGATTAGGACGTTTTAAAAAAATAACAACTTTTATGAATCACAAAGAACCAGCAGAATCGTCCACAACTTGAAGAGCAGCGTTTAACTTTATCGTAGACTGCATCCGAGCTAATAATCCGATAAGTGAAGCGGCAATTTGGTACTACAGGTAACATTCCAAAGATAGAGTTGTTATAAACGATAACGCTTAACTACCAGTACTTAGTGCACCTTTAACTAAAGAGGTGCTTCGCTTCTTTATTTGCACTTCCTCAGTGCTTGTACCGAATTCGAAGTGTGTCACGTGTGCAAGCATCACTTCGAATTCCATGACAGATATGTGTAACAGATAAGTATCCGAGGTTAAATTGTACAGTTTTTGGAAATTACTCAATATGACGTTGATTTCGAAAGTCAGAGATCCAAGCAAGACTAACAGTCACTTGTCAAGTTATCCGTTTCCTCTATCACTGATAATCATATCAAGAAACGTTTAATCGACTTCTTCAGCACACCCGTCTGACATTGCATGACCAAATTGGCACAAACAATAAAAAATAGCTCGATCAAAATTTGGTCAAAAATTATGGTTAATAGCAATGATGCAGGCATTTCAAGAAAACATTTTTCACTCTAACAAGAGGTGAGTAAGGAATATGAAGCCGTAGATAAATCTAAATACAGTTCATAAGGTTACTTTAATTAACTATGCTTACTTTTAATTGCAAGCGGATGGAGATTTTCCGAATGAGCCTGAAGCCGACATATTAATTTTAGGTAACGGACCCATAGTTTGAACGTTTGGACAGAATTATTGTATTGTATTATGCAGACGGGATGCAGGATTATTTCGTTAACTGCAGGCATATTTGTAATACAACAGTTCAAAGATAGATATGCATCGACATTTTGCGTATTTTAAGCTTAAGTTATCATAAATAAGTGATAGGAAGCTGATAGGAAAGCCGTAAAAGAGTAAACTTAAATCTAGGTAGGTTATTCGCTTACCGTATGCAACTGATGACAGATGAACGAACAACTAAGTGGAAGCCAGTATAATATACGTAAAAGTTGTAACCAGGAGAATCAAAATGTAATGGGATATGTATATGTCATGAAACCTAGGAGACGGGTACTATACACAACGCCAACATATCTCTCATGTCAAGAGTAGTGGTGAAGTCAAATACTGCTAAAATGATCTTCTGAGATGTGAGGTACATAGTTAACAAAAGAAAGAGCACATACCCTATAAGGAGAAGGATAAGTCAAGAGATGTGTGGTGAAATTGGACAAAATTGAAAGAAAACAAAACAGTTCGTATTATGAATGGCTGAGTGTAAATATGGGTCTCATAAGCCTGATTTTAGTGACATTATCAGCGATGAAATTGTATGATTGTTGCACAATATAAAATAGATCATACAAACGTAGATTGCGTACATAGAATGAGAAATCCTCTGTAAATCATGTGTGCTCGTGAATGAGTGTTTTATGCTCCATCCAAATTTTAGCTAAGGTGATCGTAAATTTGGCAGTGATGCGTAGAAAACGTTTTTATTACAAGTAGCAAATCATTCACTTCATATTTATCTTTATTCTGAGAGAAAATAAATTGCAAGCACATTTTCTTGGTCAATTTTGCTGTCTAAAATATATAGTTCATATGCTCAGTACCTTACAGAAGCGACACGATAATTATTCGAACAAAATGTATTATTTACTTGCAGTTTGTATCTGTATACTGTTGTGGCGATTAAGAAATACATTATCAGTTTGTTGAAGTCGCTATAATTGTATGTACACATTATGCATTTAAGCAGTCCATTCCATACCGGTATGTATGTTACAAAATAAACCTCTGCTCTAAAAGTGATTCCGGTTTTAAGGTTTGATAATTTAGCCACAGTGCAAGTGTGTCTGTACACTATTTCAAATCATTGCAAATAAGCAAAGTTTAACTAAGCCCACAAATGCATATATGTGCAGTTGACATCCTTAGACTAAGGGGCTGATGATTCTTTAGTGCGTACATAAAGCACCGCTGATATTGACAGAATGCGAGTATCAACTTCGTTGTCACATTATCCAACGGTTGCACAAATGTTGACACTTAATCTGTCAATGGTTTTTCCTACACCTCCTTCAATCAACACAGTCATTATATACTCTTCGGAAGCGGTTGAAATTCTCGTACTCAGTGTACAATGTTTTGGGTTCATTCCATGTGGATAACGTTTGCTGAAGTCAACACCAAGTGAGGTGCACACATTACCCGCTCTTCCTTGGGAAGATGGTCACAAAAAGCGAATAATCTAGACGGTCTTCATAAAAGCAATTGCAAGAAAACCATAATGGTTCATAATGATCCCGAGCTTCCGAAGGCACCTGATAAAGAGGGGAAAAACACAAGAACGTGTGCGGCGGTGCTACCGCACTAAAGCAGTCGATCCGGATAATTTTATTACAGATTAATTCGAGAGACACATTCATAACCTATTTGCAAGAGCTGCGCTCATTGATAGATAACATTTTCCTACACTGCGAAGAAATAACCAAATCACTATTGTAAAAATGGTTAAACATTTGCTTCATGTTAACAATCGAGAATCCGCTGAAGGCAGCAGGTGCAGGACCAAGAGATATCAGCGATTCGATAGAACATGTAACTTAAATAAATATTTTGTCTTAATAGTCTTGTGGAGAGTCATCTACAACCATGCCTATTGCACACAACAAGACACAGCGAATAAGCATACACGAAGACGCTTTTCGAGAATTAGTGCGGTCAGGCAGCCCGACTGAAATTCATAAAACAACAATTAAACAAACAATATGTTAGAGACTAACCTCCTAACGGTTGGCTGAAAATGAAACAGGAAGTTAAGATGCAACAGTGCACACTTAACATCTAAAACACTATATTTGGTAACAATAAACAATGGAGCAATGGAACAATGGTAAATCATGGGTAAAAAAGCGTACACTTTACGAGTCCCGTAGGTTAGCAATAGAAATACTAACAGATTGGCAAACCACATAAGTGGTTGAAGTACGGAGCGTCAGTGAGATAAAAGGTAGAAGAGTAACAGTTTTAGGGGGATAAAGTGGTACGACGCAAAACTGGCTAAGAAATTGTTATCGTTGGTGATGGGAGCAACTAAAAATGGAGTACTCACCGGTTCGCACAGATTTACGACCGTGAATTTGGGGTATAAATCCAAAGAGGCTGGTCAGCCTAAATATATTTAAGCGTTTTCGTTCATAAAACAAAGCGCAGGGGGCACAGTGCGACGTACAATCGTTTTTTGACGTATTTAATGTGGGGGCACAAACAACTGAGTTTGGTAGGGCGTTCCAGGGCCCGCGGACCCGGAGGGAGAAATAGGTTCTCCGACAGTCTAGACGACTGTACTGTTGGCTCAGCTTTAAACTGTTACCGCGAAGGTTGGTGTTCGGGCTGAGCTTCAAGAGGTGGCAGCATACGTGACTGGGATCACTCAATATCTGGTACACTAGTATGAAGACTCCATGAAGTCACCGGTACCGTCCGCTGAACACTCCGAGTATCTCCAGTCGTTCCTGGTAAGGAGTTTGGCGCAAGCCATTGACATAAGCATTTTAGTAAGATGGTAAAAATAAAAGAACGGCACGATTCACAACCCCAAAACCTCAATATAGCCGAAGGACTTGCTTAAGCCTTGGTATTAAGAGAGAAATTCACCTAACGTTTCGCTTCTTCGGAACGATAGAACCGCAAGGAGCTGTAGGAATTTATTTATTTATCGCTTGGAAATCCGCGTCTCTAATTCGAATTAATGCTGACTAATTTTACAAAAGTAAATTACCATCCATCTATGTCAACAATGGACTCGAAGCTGGAAAGTGCTATTCAAGCTATTGAGATGGCCATAAATTCGTCCGATTTTTGAATTTTATTATTCCGCAAATAGAGAAAAGATTGCATTTTCAAGGCTTTTTTGCTTTTGTGCAAGGATCCAGAGCCGCAAAATACCCGGTTTGCACTTAAAATGTCATACAATCACGCTGTCAATTCTGCATCGTTATTCAACGCAACTCTGCGCATACATTTGAAAGAGGTCGAAATAGGTGGAAGCCCGCTGGTACCCAATCGGGTGAGTAAAGTAGGCGTGACTGCACTTCCCAGCCATGTGATTGATCATGTTGACGTTATAAGGCCAGGCTTTGCATGCAACAAAAGCATTCCATGCTGCTGATTAAATATATTCGCTTTACCAACCGAGATGAGGCTTGCCATCAATTAAACATCAAGATCTATTGTAACTGTTTCGTTCCATTCAAGCATTTCGTATTGAATAATCTCATCCCAGTACCACCATATGAAAAAAATCGTTTTAGGAGGATGAAGATTTTATTTCATGCGTAATGTCGCTTGTGTATCATAGTTAAGCCGTTCCCTGCGTTGCTTCATTTTGATGCACCAGTTTTCGTCGCCCGGATTGATTCGGCAAAGAAGCACTTGTTTGTGCAGTTGAGTTGAGCAACGACGAGCAAGCAAACCAGTGAAGATTGTGGCTCGTTGAGTTTTGTTGTTGTCAATTAAAGCATGCGAAACCCATATTCCACAATTCTGAATCTTTCTGATTGACGGAAGATGCTTCTCTATAACAGTTTGATATTATTCAATTTCCTTTGCTAAATCTCTTGCTTTTTGACGCGATCTTTCATACAAAGTTTGATTTTATCGCCCTTCATCGAACTTCACTGCATGGGCAGAAGGTGCATTGAAAGCTAAAGAAGTAGGCGTAGAATATGCCCAAGTTTCCTAACGTGACATTCAATTTTATTATCTAAAAAAAAGTAATTAACAAAGTAAAGTTGAACAAAAATCGACATAGAAAAAACAGCTTCTTTTGAAGGGTTTGTAACGATATGCCAAAAATGTTAATGGTATTTGGAATGTTTAAATTACAAAAACTGCGTGAACTTAGTTACCAAACCTGCACTTTGAAAATTCAAACAACCACGTTCTCATTGCAGGATAAGTTAACGCTCACGACATGGTATCACCAGCACATATTAAAGCCTGTTTACAAGAGTTTAAACCTAGCTAGGAGCTGTAAAGCTACGTTACCTACCTCACAAGATTAAAAGTTGCCAACAGATCATGGATAAGGTGTCTTGTGTTCATCAACGAAGAACTAGCTGTCGAAGGAATAGAAAATACTACACCTTAAATCTTAACGAACTCGTTGCTATACTGTTTAAATATATGTTATCTGCCGAATATATGAAGAGCAGGATAATAAATTATATGCTGTTACGAACTGCCACATCTTATCCACGCTAGTTACAGATATATCTTGAAACATTTTATCCGAATGAATCCCAGCAATTCCCTGGGAAATGTTCCCAAGGAGGTTTCTCACATGGAAAGCGCACGCATCAAAAGTGAAGTCCTTTTATTGTCAAATCAAAGGCGTCCTTTCTGAAAAGCAGAACACGTACATGCATGCCTCAGAGGGATTTGGCATGGCGCGCGCACAGAGACTGCCCGAATGCCGACATCGGGACTGCATACGTAACACAGTTTAGCGTCCGGGTGAACGTGATCTGCATTCGAATAATTTAATGAGAAGATTCCGCACAAACAGCAAAATATTATACAGGCACATTAATGGCCTTCGTAAGGTGCAGCGGGGAATTCCAGCATCGATTAAAACTGACAATTGCACACGATTGGCAATGGAAGTAGCCAATATCTTACAGTTTTACTCCACCCATATATTCCAGAGGGCAAACGAGCCAAGATATTCTCCAAGTTTCTATTACTCACCTTAAGGTCTATTCAATGTCACCTTCAACTCGAATTGTTGAACAACATTTTTTCCCTGCGTACCCATAATTATCCTGGGGTCGATATCATCCGACCGAATGCGCCGCAGGCAGTAGCCAATTATCCATCAGAACCGCTGGCTTTTTTCTATTAGCGCTGTGTAAAGGAAAACAAAATACCAACAATATGCATGTGAGGGGTTATCGCTCTTATTTATAAAGGCGGTAGTCGCTATGACCCTAACATTTATCATACGATAACGCTAGTACCTATGCTTTCCACAATTACGGAATCAAAGATCGTAGAAGTTTTAATGCTACTTTGGAAAAACTATAGCAAAATATCCCCGAAGCAACATAACTTTTGCTTAAAGCACCCACGTACTATTAATCGCACTTTACTCAGTGCGATTAATAGTACGAGGGTGCTTTAAGCAAAAGCCATGTTGCTTCGGGTCCATTGGTAGTGAAGATGGTGCTGGCTGATGGTGAAGATCGCGTTGTTGTCATCTTTAAAGAATTTCAAAAGCGTTTGACCGTTTTGACCACCAAATTCTCTGTCATCAAATTCGGAACTATGACATTTATCACCCATTAATTAGCTGGATAAGTAAACTTTTGCAAGAGAGTCGGTTGGACTTCAGGGTTCGTGAATATCTATCCGCTTCAACTGAGGTGGATTGCGATGTACGAAAAGGTACTGTGATAGGGCCTCGTATATTCTAAGCTTTTATAACTGAATAAGTGAGGGTAATTACTTCAATTTCCAGCTCTTCGCATAGGATATTAAGACGTGGCGGGTAATCAGAAGACCAAACAACCACAAATGGCTGCAGATCGAGCTCAACGTTCGTTTCGAAATGCTTGATCCAAGGTGCCCTCCCACACAACATAAAATATATCGCTTTTTTCAGCAGCTCAATAGGCATGACCATATGCATTGCTTTTGGGCAAATATAATTTAGACCAGCTAGCAGAAAAGCAAACTTGGTAGGGTCGAAAATAGTGACCTCAAGTGTTTAAAGCAGTCTGAAGCAGCTGCGAAAAGATGCAGCCAACAAGTCCTTCTGCTGAAAAGGACATTTGGATATGACCAATCAACCGTCCTAATAATGCACAATTCTTACTTGTGTCCTCACTCTAAATACACAACGCAAGAATAACATCCATATTTGAAGCGCTACCCAGAGATGCCTGAGGCATCCAAACACAGGCCAATAAATTATATCCAAGGCCCACGCAATCACTTTTAACAGAAAACGCTGAAGTTGCTTTAGGTTTTAACAGACGCTAATGAATGGTATGTGGCAATCTCATTTTAGTGTACCAAACATTAAAGGATCTAAACTACGTATACCGTCATTTGCTGAAACAGCCACGACAGCAAGTTCATAGGCGATTGGTCAAAACGGAGTGAAAAATACGGCCATCTAGAATGTCGACGGAATCACCTTTCTCTTCGAGGTTGCACACCCTGAAACGTCCTTTTAAAAACAGTTTTCTACTCACCTAATTTGGATATTTTTAGCTACGATATCATATTTTTCATTTTCAGACACTTTTTACCTAGGTTGCGCTTCTGCGGGTCACATTAATCATGACCTACAAGATCTGTATGTCAAATGAACCCAAATTTGCACATGAGTGAGCGAACTTATTCTTATTTTGTACACACGTTAAGTCAACTATCATGGCTCCTCATAATGTTCTCTATGCTTGCAATCAATGTCCTTTCACCCCTTTGTTATTTCTAAAGTCGTTTAAGTCGGTAAACTCTTAAACTTCTGACTTACATATAACTCGATTTGTAACTCTAATTCCAGACATCTTACAAGTTGTAAAGTGTTGCCTTGTACGCACGCTAAATCATTATTCATTGTTTATCGTCATGTGTAATTCAAACTAAGAAAGAAATGTATGTTATATATTAAAAGTACTTCATTTTGAAATAGCATTTCGTATGGAGTCCGATCGAAATATTCTGGCCTGTCAATAGTGAATAAAATGCAATATAGTTCAAAATCCATCTCGCTTCGGTGCAATAGGTCATGCGTAAGCATCGCCTTATGCGTCCAGGCTACAAAAACGAAAGGAAACTGCGTGAAAATTATACGACATTGCTCTACATTCTCGCCATGATTCATGTTGTTATGGAAACGTTGCTAGTGACAAGATGGTTATGGATAACCTTAACAGGCTTTGTTTATATCGCCGTATAAAACATGTCGCATTCCACGATGCGTTTCCATGTTGTTAGATCTAATCAGGTGGAGAGAGAAGGCCTCAAACCCGCGATCAATGGAATATCAACCGAAACTTCTACTATATTGGTTATCGGCAAGGCAAGCAATGCCTGGCAAAGCAATTAATTAATGATCGGAGGGTAATTTTGAACTACCCTTTGTGTGTCAATCAATTCCGACGGGAATTTCTTTGTAGACCGCGATTCACAATAACGTAAATCTTGATCAATGCCATCATTGGGACCATGGCCAAAACAACGGAGTGCGTTTGACCCAAAAATAATCCAAATTGAAATATGGCCTACACCAGATTTGCCATTTGTAGGTACAGAAAAATTTAAGGATTCCCCTAGTTATAAAATTAGTTATGGGTTTTGCGCATTTTCCTGTTAACACTAAACTAAGCCAGCAGTTGTCATGTAGGCTAAAGTCCCCCCAACTAACTCTATTTTGGAGGGCTAGTTTTCGATATGTAGATGAAAATATTTAATGATCCTATGTCTTCTAGCTGGCTGTCTAAATGTGGGCGTTTTATAAAACATTCAATTTATATGTTAATGTGGGAGGATAAAATTAGATAGGAAGAACTAATTATATGTCATCTGTCAGCTTTGAGCAACGTCACTCAGTGAAATGTGAGTTTGTATTATGTGCATCATTTTCCACAACTCCTCATTCCTAGTGAGTGGATAGTTATTATTCGTAGCTGTTAGCATCAAAACGCTTTGACACCATAATCCTAACGTTTATAGGAGACCACTCATGTGCACTAACGTCTTCCAGGTAAGCAACATTTCTGTGCACAATCTCAAAGGGTGAACTTAGCGGATACTTTTACGATTTGCCCCTAGATGATAAAGATTTGTTGTACTGATGGCTCGCTGAAGTAGAGGACCGCTGACATCCTTGTTGAAAATGAGTGGTAGGTCTAAGTATGAAGCGAACTGACTCTTATCCCCAGCATTTTGTTGCAACGCAAGACAGACTGAGAGCTGTTTTGCTCATGATTTATATAAAAAGGAATAAATTTCATTTGCAGAGAACCGGAACATTTAGTAAACACCCAATGTTCCTGATGATTGCAATATACCTCAGTGCGACCTATCGCGACTACGCAGCCGGTGTGCCAAGTCATTATACAGGTAAACAGAGAGTTTAGCTACATACCTAATTACGTAGGTATGAGCCTCGTGAAAAGCAACAACGCACCCTGACTGGCTAACCGCTGCACTCCCCACATTCCGTTCATGACGGTGGCAAAATTCCACACAGATATTCAAAGTTCGTTCCGGGAACACAAACAAGCTGCAATAATAACTATCACACACGTTTGTAAGGCTTAAATGTGGCATCTGTAATTGTTCTGCAGAAATCTGTCTTGCTTATTCCCTTCAATTGAAATGTTACTGCCAGATAACGGCACACCTGCCTTTTTTCCATTACATGGTGAAAAGTTTAAAATCGTAAGCCTTTTCTGCTTGTTTCCAATAGGTGCACCTCCAGTTTGCATATTATAGTCAGGAGACCAGAGCCAGGAGACTGGAGTTTGTGAAACCTTAGCCATTGTCTTTTTGAGATGAGATCACAATAACCGCTGCGTAGTACACCCGTACACCTCAATCGTAATAAGGTCACAGGTCCACATACTTGCCAAACAGCACCCGTGGATGATGGCGCAAACTTTACACACCAAATATGAAGCCAGTATGTTTCTTTGATGTGTCAAAAGTCGGATGGCTTACTCTACGAAAGTTTTAACCATAGACATTTTTCAGCACTTTGTTAATTTTTAAGTCAGTGATAACAGCTCCTTTTTCTAGAACGATCATTTGCGCAGTGTGTTTTATTAACATCTCATTTTTAAACTTTGGATGCATTATCATTTATTAAGGTAATGATTTGGGAACTAATTATTTAGAGTATATACATATGTTGCTCGGGCCATATTTCAGTCGCACACAAGTTACTTGATAGCGACTGCAAGAAAGAAGCGCTTTTAGATGAGAATTATATTCAGACATTCTTCTGGTGCCTATTATTTTTAACGACAGCCTATGTCCCAGTCAATCTTGCATTAACAAGAAGAAATGTAAGCGTGTGTTTTCTTGGTGCTCAGTAAGCATTGCTGACAATTCTCATTACAAGCAGGATAGTTTGAGCCATGTTGTAGAACGACAGCTACGTTAGTTAAGAATGTTTGTAAATATGTCATAATGTCAAGAAGAGCGAGCCTAATTATCAGTCTCACAAGCCACTGTTGTACAAGGTGGAGGTGAAAACAAGTTTTCTCACATGCACTGGTTAATCACCCAATGAACGGTTTGATAAATGAGCATTGTATCTTTCCTAAGCAGTTATATCCATCACGTGTAGGCTGCTATTGATGCACTATGTGGTTCACACTATGAATTTAATAATTCAGGCAATGTTTTGATTAGTGAACAGTAGACTATATATGCATATATATAGATAAACTATAGCTATATTTGGTTATTTAAGGCTTTTGCAATATAATATGTGTTGCGTTTGACGAACTTAAAGTTTCCGGAAAATCAGTTAAAATGCGTTAAATTCAATGTGCATTTCGGTTTGTGTTGGCAGAAAAATGAAAGTATCGCTCTCACATACAGTATCTGTGACAAAGTACCTGAAAACATTTTGCTGGAAATCTCAAAACTCTGCATCTTTTTAGCTGTTCAAGGAAGATACATTTCTGTGTGTCTCATTTAAGCATAATTTTAAAAGGCCGAATAACCTAAGGACACAGTTTTTATGTTGATGGCCAGTAAAAATGAACGCATAGTTAAGTCAGCCATGTCGTTTGTGTTAAAGTAGACAAACGGGGCTCCAATGAACTGTTCGAACGACATCAGTTGCGAAATTTCTGGAATAACAGTGTTGGTCCAACCGTACACCTTGTGCTCGGACGTTCGTTTATCAGTTGAAGCAGCTCATTAGTGGATTGTACCTCATATAATACAAGAGCGAACAACAGTTTTATATACAGTAAGCATTCAAACGCATTTTGTATACATGCAAATCAGTTGTTGTTGTAATCTGACCAGTAGTTGCTAATTAGCATTGGACACATAAGCGCTATGTAGTAAACATGTGTTGTGAACCGTAAAGTATATATTTTATTGTCAGTTATTGAGTAACACGCTTATTCATGGTTATTTCAAGGGCATTCGCTGTAGCGGATGGTAGACCGTCATTGTTTCTTGGTAGCCTCGTGGAGTGGTTTATCTTTGGCTGGAAAAAACGCTTAACTACAGCACAAAAGCTTTTACACAAAGCAATCCTTTACCACTAGCTTTATATCAGCAGGATAATTCTAACAGGTACTAGCAGCAACGTACACTCGGTTGATGTGCCATTTATCAATATGTCCCTGGTGCATCGTCCGTTCTTCCTAAGATTAGACGACGAGACGAAAGCAGTGAAAATTAGCAATTCAATTAATCTTAGATTTAAACTGTAATAATCGCTACCACGCTGTCATCTAAATGTAGTTTAAAACATTCGCCGCGTCCTTTCAAATTTCCTTTTTGGAGTATTTGCATGCAGTAACGCAGTGTTCTGAGTTCCCGGCGGCTAATAATTATTTCGTCATTATGGAGTGCTGAGTTTATTGTTTACCTTAAATAAGAAGTTAGTTGCTCAGGTTATGTAGTAGCATCACTGTTCTTTCGCTGCAGTGATGACCACAACGTTGTTGACATGATAGCGGATTGGAAAGCCCGTTTTTATCTAAGAGCGAAAACGTTAGTTCGCCCTCATGGTGGATGCCAAAGTGTCCAGCAATGTGATAATAGTTGTTACGAATTCGCTTACGCCCATAGTCAACCCAGCTATAGATTAGAAGTAATCCTATTATGGTATTAACCTGCCGATCAACTTGTCTCAGATAGGTATGGTATAGTTAAGACACTGCATAATTTATTCAGCACTTTGTACGTATCCCAGGAGTCTTCCTGCAGTATGCAGGATTGTAATCACAAAGCGTTAATTTGCCACCAACATATAAAGCAAACGATAGCGTAGTCATGATGAAAGTCAGATCTAAGTTTTGGATTTTATAGACTGCCTTACGTGTTGTGATCAACCAGTAAGAACATTACATTGGTAATAATTTTAAAAATATCTCCTTGTTTGAGTCTATGCGACACCCCGTTTTTATTTGGCTGAATGAAATATCCGCAAAAGCTTTCGTATTTGTATGAAATGACAGAAGAAACATTACTTTCATTTATGTGATACTTCAATTCATGGAGGGAGCAACAGAAGTTCAATATTTGTTGTCCGATAGAGTATCAGTGACCAATGTCATTTAAAAATTTGGTCTTCTAAATTACTGAAATCTAAGTAAGCAACTGAAATTGCTACTACACCGTTATATATATGCAGGTGATACAACCAGAAATCTAATGCGTTGGCGATCATTCCAAAATAATAATTGAATTAGAACATTAACTTGATAGACAGGTATAACTGCTGCTAACTTCTACTAACGCAGATATGTAAGATGTCTTGAACAAAATAAGAAGAAGAAGGACAATTTTCGGTAAACGAAGCATTTTTATATACTGGCTGGTTTAGGGAAAAAACCAGTTAGTATTGAAATATTTGCTATATGAATAATCCATAATGTGCGTAGGTTTTATGCAGCAGAGAGACTGTCTTGCAAGTGTCCTGCATTGTACTAGCTCTAGCGAAGTCTCGTATGAATCGATCGTTATTTGATCATATTTTGTCGTATGTAAATGACCCAATGCTCGCAGTGAATTATGACCTAACAAGAGGAGATTGACATCTTTGAGAAGGCTGCACTTGGTGAATTGGTCAGAAAATGGACCGCTAATTGGTAAATATTGTACATTTACTATGTATGTCCCTTTGCCTTCCTTTACGTTTATTATGGCAGCTTATTCGTTGTAAGTATGCCTTTGTTTCTGAAAAATTGTGGTAAATCCCAGGATAATTTTGATGGTGGGTTGTTGATGACATCTGATTACTGACCTTTAATTAGTTCAAATACCACATGCGGATATTAGAAAGCGTATATTGTTCCTCATGTCATTATCTATATGTTGTTATGTTGCGGTGAAGGAGGTTTATGTACTCTAAGCTGTTTGACATCTACATAGCTGTACCTAGGAATGCAACTCTCTACCATGCGCTATATTTCCAAATGGGGCCAGAAATGTTAGCCTTGATAGTCATAAAGATTTGCTCCCTTCAAAGTTTCGCTATTCAAATCTTCAGTATTTGCGTGTTGGTTTGTAATTAGTAAGTATGTTTTACAGTCTCATGGCTTGGAAACGACACACCGGATTGTAGCAAGGTGTACTGGAGTTTACTGCTCAATCTAGTTTAGCAAGCTTGATCAGCATTTTATTCAAGTTAAATTTCGTGATTTGCCAGGTAGAATCGATGCTGATATCTAATGAGGTTGTGGCGGTGATCTGCCAAATCTGCATCGACATCTATAGAAAAGTCTGAGTGTGAGAAATATGAACATCTGTGCTATATTCCTATCCTACAAACCGAATTCGTATGGGGCGGTTATTTCTTGCTGATCAAAGATTCTTAAAATCCCTTTGTGTAGTTATCAGCCGCTGGTTATGTGCAAAATGTCTAGTCGTTCCATTATCGGGAATAGAGTGAAACAGAGCAAGATTCCATAGTTGATTCTGTTGAAGCGCACCAATTCATAGAATAACAAGACTTTCCGTGCACTTTGTGCCCAAGCGTACCAATTTCATTTCTAATGAATTAAATAGTGAAATTGCCAAAACGACCAGTTCTGCATTTATTGCTTTATTGCTGTAGAGAAATGCCGTTTCGTGTTTTGTCTTCATCCTGACCAAATACTTGCGTGCTTTAATAAAGCCAACTAGAATTTCAATATTATCTCCAAAAAATTAAACTAATTTAAAGTTGTGTTTTTCGCCTCACATTATATAGGCGTTCCTCAATCAAGCAATCATAAATAAGGATACTGTTGCAAACTAGGTAGATTGTCACAGAACCAATCCTTACAGATTTTACACATTCTTTGAAGACAAATTCTGCATTGAATTTCAAAAGATTGTTAGACGATGATTTACAGATTTTGTATTATGGAAACGTACCGCTCAATAATTGAATGCCATGCAGCTATACTTTACCAGTCTGACAGAACATCTTCCTATGTGGCTGGAGAAAACGTACAAATGCTTCGCACTAAACTGTTGAACATGACATTTTTGACTGGCGTGACACGTTGGATACTTGCAGCGTATTTTAATGGATAATTCGCGCATTCGCTAGAGTTCATGGTACAAGGAATAGCATCTCTTACTAGGATTTAATTTGAGTTGAATTACCAAAAGTATGGAAGTTCAAATTAGACTCAATACTGGGAACACTCCAGTAAAATAGCTACTACGGTTGCGGTTACTCAGTTAAAGGTCTAGCGTTTTTATAAAAGTAAAGTTAAAAGATTGGCATCAATCAAGTACTTGATTAATGCGATACTTGCTTATGCTATGTAAAGCATAGAATAATGTGGTGGTGGCCTACATCCCTCAATTTTCATCTACACATTTTGAGGAAGCCGAGTAAAAGGTCATTATTACACCCTTCAGCACTTTGTTTACTTGTTTCCTGGATTAAGTTTATAAATGATGATATTGATTATGCTACATGTTTTAGCAACTAAATATCACCGCGTTGCATGATTACGCACTCCCGCCTCCAATGACGCTGTTCAGTTAAGGATATAAAGCAAAGAAAATATTACACTTCAACACCTACAAAACATTTCACAGAATGGAAAAACAACTACCAAAAACTGATCATCTTTAATGTCCTAACTGTAATCCATGTCATATGACATGTGGTGTACCGTGCAAAGTAAAACCGAAATGTAACACCGCTTTGCGTGACGATGGGCTGGTAATGATACCATAATTATTCATCCATGTGCCTGTGCACTCACTAATAAATTGATGGGTTGTAACCACTGGAAGCGACAGTAATTCACTCAAGAATAAGGTGGTTATAAGTGCGGAAAAATATCCTCCTACCGCAAACGGTACGCTTTATTTGTTTGTTGTATAGGTCAAATCATAGATACCGCATCTGGAAAATGAGTTACTGGATGTAATGATCATATATAACTAAAAGCAGGTTTTATTTCCAAAATTAGAAAAGAACAAATTGTCATAGCTAGAAAAGCCATGTTGCGAAACAATAAAAACCTTTCTCCAGATTAAAGAATCCGTGGAAAATATATTGCTAATGAAAACACGTAATCAGAAAATTTGAGCTAAAATTGCTTACTATGTACAAATGTTTTCCCTCAGTAGAAAACACGACAAAAATTGTACTAAACTATATTTAATTTATTTACCTTCTTAATGTTATTACCTACTGAAATAACGGCTGAAAATGATAACTATTACTAATTAGTAGACGGATTTGGATAAGAGTCGAGTTGCTTCATCGCAATTAGATTCCAAGCTGCATGGCTAAGCTAGCAATCCGGAAAAGGGCCCGATGCGCGTTTCGTCCTAATGGGGCTCGTCAATGGTGCGCATCTATCGGACCTCTACTAGGGATCGAACCCATGACCGCTGGAGGCTAACGCCAAGTAGCCATCAGCTTATGCCACTGAGCCATGGGGGACGACAGCCGAACATTGGGAATTGAAACTTAACTGCAATATAGCCCCACCCATTCTCCACTGCAGTGCAGCTTATTGCCCGTGCAGAGGACAGTGGTTGGCCGTCACCGTCAGCTCTTCCATTGCCAGCGCCGTGAATTTACGCAGAAATTTTGAATACTAATAGGTCTTGGATTGTTGATTCGTAATGAGTAGACGGATTTGAATTGTTATCTTACCTATACGGCTTGGAGTCTAATTGTGATGAACCAAATACAGTGGTAACTATGTATTCAAAAATGTAATTATACAATGTAATTATACTTGTCTCATTTTCAGTAAGTCACGACAAGCATATATGATAATCCTTAGAATCTGATACGCCATTATACATCTCCAGGCGTTATTAGCTATTGTCTAGGGTTCACCTCTGTTTCTCAGCTTTAGTTGGTAGTAGAGATGACCCAGCTCCTTCAAATCCTTGGCCACTATTCTTTGATGCAGTTCAGTTACAATAAAGTCGTTTTTGTGTCTTGGCTGCCCGGAGTGGATTAATTTTTGCTAATGGGGTTAAACATAGGATTTGAGCAACTGATAGAAGAGCCTTCTTTTATTTACTACAGTAATATGCCATCGCCCAGCCTCCATGCTGATAAAGTTCCTTGACGGTTCCTTAATAACATTCTTATTGTTACTGATACAGGTCAGTGGCCCTTGAAACTTTCGTTTTCTTGATGAACAGAGCACAATTAAACTCCATGTACTAATTATTGGAGTACTACGCTACCATAACGTTACCTCCCACACATGACGCAAGACGGGGAAAATTACATATGCTGGATCTCGTTTTCACCAAAGCGGAGCACCTGATCGGGAGTTAATGGATGAATGGTTTCCCCGATGTCACATAGGTAGTTGTCACTTGTTTCAACAAGTCGGTAACAAGTGTTTCGTGTAACAGTCTCCCAAACGCGGTTGGTATAATGGCCTTAATACAATGCTGAACGCGGAATTTTATAGGAACAAATGATTTCCTCCAATGAAACTACCAGGAGTCATCGTGCACCGAAACATGTGCAGCTTAAATGAACAAACGGAATTTTATGGTGAACTATATAGAAAATGATAATTTAAAGCATCAACATGATCTAGCCAAGAAACTATGCTCAACGTCCAGGTTTATGTGGGGACATGTAGTAAAACCTGTGTAAAAGACAGCGAAGATTATTGCGGTGCACAAACAACGTGCAAGTTTACCAACCTCATGAGTAACTGTCAACGCGATAGGGCAGCAATTCTACCCAGACTTCCAGAGCACCACCTTGTCATCCATGGTGTTCACGCAAACCATAGCATCACCAGAAATTAGTCGCACATTTTCTAATGTATCTAATTCCCTTGCGGAAACATTCCTTTATTGATACTATTAATATGTGAACAAATGCACTGAGGTTAGCTGCAATAAATTTGACCAACAACCATCAAGTTTTACTAACGATCTCTTGACGGTATAATGGTTCAAGCTATGTGGGAGCATGGAATCGTAACTCCCATTTAAATAAGGTAATGTTTCACAGCAATACCCAAATATCGTTCGATAACGTACACACTGTCGGTGATTTTCAAATTCATGTAGACCAATACAGTATAAGGGCATATGGATTACTTAAAAGCAGCACAATAACAGCACCATAACACCATGAATTTTGACAGAGCAAATCTTGTAAATAAACCCGTAATTTGTTCGCTCCAGTTGGAAAGAATCCAATGACAGCGGTGTACGAGTTGACGCTATATAAATACAAAATTCCAAAATGGTTGTCTGTCCGAATTAGCACCTTCTCTTTTACAAGCTTCGGTAATGTGGAATTGATGACTTGTGCTCGCTTAACTAGGTTGCTTCCTGCTTCAACCACATATGAATGACAGAGTTCATCGTGCCAAATCTGACCTTATCTAATCTCAGCGCGGATTGCTACACAGCTCAGTGCTTAGTACACACCTATTTTGTTATACCTAAAATATTTTGAAAATGTGAATAACTTCCAATGTTTAAATGTTGCCAGTGTTGTTAAGATATAGTGAGGTATCAAACTAGCAGGCGGCTACATAAAACGTCCGGATGAACTTGACACGATTTACGAGTTTGCGACTCCGAACTGCTTCATTTTAACTCCATTACGTGTAAGAATTTAGGCATGCGTTGCATGTGACTATCTAATTTGTTTATTTCAGTTGGAGAAACCACTGAATAAGACAAATAATGTTTTGGTCTCTTGCAGAGAACTTTGTCCCTTCCATCTTCAATCAGTTACTCAACTCCTATATTAAACCCATTATAAAAAATTAATCCACACCGGGCATCCGTGCACAGAAACAACGTTACTGCAATTGAAATGCACCAGCGAATGGTAGCCAAGGATTTGAAGGAGTTGGGTCCTTTATATTACCAACTAGGGCTGAGAAACAGAGGTCCACTGTAGACATTATCTAAGAATGCCTGGCCATGTATAATGGCGTATCAGAGTCTAAGTATTATCATCTATGCTTTTCGTGACTTACTGAAAATGAGCCACAATTTCACTGTGACAGTCCATTAGCAAAACTGGTTAACATGGTATAGCCGGTTTAGAAGCCGCCGGAACTTTGTTTCACATCTTGTGTGCATGCATTGGAAGGTTTCCTCCACTTGCGTTTTTCCCGTTTGATTATGGTGATCAAAATACGTCTAGATGATACTCTGATTCATGTACAGTTCGCTACAGTTGTTTAGTACATAGTGCTATTATGGAGGATTTTATGTTTGCTAATTAAACAAATGGTTTATTCCGCAAGGATGTAAATAATTGGCCACTGTAATGGAAAATCTGAAGGTTTACAACCATTTTGTTCTGTCGCATCTATTACAACATAATTATCAAGTGTTATACGGTTGACTTGTAAGGTGAAGGTCCAATAGTTTTTGAACTTCTAGCTCTTATTTTCCTATTTTTTCAGGACCACAACCAGAATAACAATCTGGCGAAGCAAGTGACATTGAAAGAGTACAACCACCTTAACAAAGATGCGTAGCACAGTTTTAACTGTGTTTCCTATTCTTCTAACTGTTAGCTGGTTCTCAGGTTAGTTCCTAATTAGTGGATCGCAAAACACGCCGCCGACCGCTATCTACATTCCTAATGGATGCTGATAGTGTGCCGAAAATACATATTATTCTCTCTGCTTGCATTGGAGCCAGTAAACACTACAAAATGGCAACCAATCACAGGCTTGAATTAGGCAACTTATAACACGTTACCGTGTTTTTAACTATTCCGTTCCAAGACATTTTGCAGTTAGTTAGAAAGAAAATTTCTTTGTCGCTCGTGATAAGCTTTTGAATTATGACACCGGAATATGTGAAAAGCTGAACAGGATACCTTGAGAGGGTCTAAAGAAAGCTTCAAGCAAACAACACTGCAGTTATCTACCAATGCTTATCTACACAAAGCAACGTAATATTCTTGGATTTGGCACAGTCTGGCTACAGAGAAGGAGATTTCAGCAGCATTTCCTTTACTGGATTATAATCATCATGTGCAATGATATGGAAATAACATGCACATGTATAAACAGTAGATGTTTGATATAAAATAATTATTTGTTTTATATCAAACATCTAGTGTTTATACATGTGCATGTTACTTCCATATGATTGCACATGATGATTATAATCCAGTAAAGGAAATGCTGCTGAAATCTCCTTCTCTGTAGCCAGACTGTGCCAAATCCAACTAACTGATTTTGTTTATGTTGAATTTGTCGGGCACATTTATTGCCACCAATAATTCGATGTATAATCCAAATATAATAAAAATATATAATTTGTCCTTATTCATTGAACATTATAGCAAAATGCAAGAGCAAAATTAGGCGTAACCGCACAAACGATATTTTATTGGTTGTTGTAAATTCACCATGTGTAGTATTAAGCGGCGTTTGACCAACGGATGATGGATCCCAGGAAAATTATCTAGGACGATAATAATAATATCAGGAACCTATGGGAATATGTGGAATCTACAGTACTGTGTCCTATGGCAGGTTTGAATGCAATTTACTGTTAGCCTTTCATTTAAGCACAGCAAATAGGCGGCGGTCCTCAATAACCATGCGATATGTGGTAATTTGAATTCACATCCGATATATGATATGCAATAATTTTATTTCCACATGGACAAAAGTAGCAGTACATAAGTGAAAGTTTTCGTCATTGAATTTTACTTGGCATGCCGCGAATCTAAATGCTCCTTAAGTTGTCTTTCATACTTGCATGCTATTTCCATTTCACACTATCATTTTACATCAGGTCCTCTAAATCGATGGAGAATAAAATTGACTACTCAATTTGTTTCATTTCAAAAATTTCACTCCAATAGTTATGTCGGATTCTTCAAGTACCTGCCATTTTACTCCCAACAGTTTTCTGGCTATTATTAACTGAAAGTTACTTAATGATAACAATAAAAACTAAACACCAATACACGAAAAATTAGTTTAGTTGGATGGTTAGACATACAGTAAAATTTTCTTAATAGGTTCATTGAAGTTATGGAAACGTCCTTTAGCATGATGTTATGTTACTAAGCTAAAGTAAGCCTTTCTTTTAACCCCATAATATTACCTCATGGTCCTAAATGTATCTATTGTTATTTCTTAGTGGCCATGTGACATAGCATACCTTAAAAGATTGTGCTTTCAATCATACAACGAGTTGCAAATACAAAAAAATAATTTTGAAAATTCTCTCAAATAATTCATAAACTACGACGTTGATGTACTTTACTGGATTTCAAAACCGTTGATGCATGCACATCCAGCACATATTAATCAAATACTTGATTGATGCCAATCTTTTAACTTTCCTTTTATAAAAACACTAGACCTTTAACTGTGTAACCGCAACCGTAGTAGCTATTTTACTGGAGTGTTCCCAGTACTGAGTCTAATTTGAATTTCCATACTTTTCGTAATTCAACTCAAATTAAATCCTAGTAAGAGATGCTTTTCCCTGTATCATGAACTCTAGCGAATGCGAGAGTTATCCCTTAAAATACGCTGTAAATATCAAACGTGCCACGCTAGTCAAAAGTGTCAAGTTCAAAAAGTGTATTGCAAGCCATTGGTACGTTTTCTCCAGCCACATATGAAGATGTTTTGTCAGACTGGCGAGGTATAGCTGCATGGCATTCAATTCTTGAGCGGTACGTTTTCATTATCCAAAATCTGTAACTTAGTGTCTAATAATCTTATGAATTTCACTACATATTTTGTCTTTACAGAACGTGTAAAATCTGTAAGGGTTGGTTTCTGTGACAAACTACCTAATTTGCGAAAGTATCCTTATTTATGATTGTTTGATTCAATACCGCCTATAGAAGGTGAAGCTGAAAACTCAACTATAAATTAGTTTAATTTTTTGGAGATAATACTGAAATTCTAGTTGGCTTTATTAAAGCACGCAAGTATTTGGTCAGCATGAAGTCAAAACACGAAACGGCATCTCTCTACAGCAATAACGCCACCGAATTACGAACTGCTTCATGTATAACGACGAAGAAACAAGAAACCTTGTTTGTATGTCCTAGCACTAGGGTTAGTTTTTACCTGAAATGCAGAACTGGTCATTTTGGTAATTTAAGTATTTAATTCATTAGAAATGAAGTTGATACGCTTGGGCACAAAATACACGTTAAGTCTTGTCATTCTATGAACTGGCGCGCTTCAAAAGAATCAACTATGAGATCTTGCTCTGTTCCACTACAATGATGGATCGACTATATATTTTGCACAAAAGCAGCGGCTGATAATTACACAAAGGGATTTTAAGAATCTTTCATCAGCAAGAGATAACCTCCCCATATGAAGTCGGTTTGTAGGATAGGAATATATTACAGGTGTTCATATTTCTCACACTCAGACTTTTCCTATAGATGTCGACGCAGGTTTGATAGATCACCATCACAAACTAATTAGATATCAGCTTCGATTCTACCTGACAAATCACGAAGTGTAACTTGAATAAAATGCTAGTCAAGCTCGCTAAACTAGATGGAGCATTAAACTCCAGCAAACCTTGCTAAAATCCGGTGTGTCTTTTCCAAGCAATGAGACCCTAAAACATGTTTACTAATTACAAACCAACATACAAATACTGAAATTTTGAATGGCGAAAATTTGAAGGAAGCACACCTTAATGAACATCAAGGATAACATTTCTGGTCCCATTTGGAAATATAGCGCGTGGTAGAGTGTTGCGTTCCTATGTTTAGCTATGTAGATGTCAAACAGCTTAGAGCACATAAGCCTCGTTCACTGCAGTATAACAACATATAGATAATGACATGAGGAACAATATACGCTTTCTAATATCCGCATGTGAAATTTGAACAAATTCAAAGGTCAGTAATCAGATGTCATCAACAACCCACCATCAAAATTATCCTGGGATTTAACACCATTTTTCAGAAACAAAGGCATCCTTACAATGAATAAGCTGCCATAATAACCCTAAAGGAAGGCAAAGGGACATACATCGTAAATGTACAATATTTACCAATTAGAGGTCCATTTTCTGACCAAATCACCAAGTGCAGCATTCTCCAAGGTGTCAACCTCCTCTTGTTAGGTCAAAATCCACTGCGAGCATTTGGTTCTTTACATACGACCAAATAGGACCAAATTACAATCGATTTATTCGAGACTTTGCTAGAGCTAGTACAATGCCGGACACTTGTAAGACAGTTTCTCTGCTGCACAAAACCGACGCCCATTATGGATTTTTTATATATGGCATATATTTCAATACGGAATGGTTTTCTCCCTAAACCAGCCAGTATATATAAATGCTTGGGTTTCCGAAAATTGTTCTTTTTTTATTTTGATCAAAACATCCCACATATCTGCATTAGTGGAAGTTAGAAACAATTATAGCTGTCTATTAATTTAATGTTCTAATTCAATTATTATTTTTGAATGATCGCTAGCGCATAAGAATTCTGGTTGTATCACATGCGTATATATAATGGTGCAGTAGCAATTTCAGTTGCTCATAGCTTACAGTAATTTAGAAGACCGCATTTGTAGATGACATTGGTCACTGATACTCTATCGTACAACTAATATTGAATTAATGTTGCTTCCTCCATGATTTGCAGCAGCACATAAATGCAAGCAATGTTTCTCGTGTCATTTCATGCCAATACGAAAGCTTTTGCATATATTCCAATGCACCCAATAAAAACGGGAATTCGCATGGACTCACAACAACGAAATATTTTGAAAAATATTACCAATGTACTATTATTTCTGCTTGATCACAACAAGTAAAGCAATCTAGCAAATCCGAAACTTAGGTCTGGCTTTCACCATGATTACGCTATCGTTTGTTTTATGTGTTGCTGGTAAATTAACAATTTGTGATTACAATTCTGCACACTGCAGCAAGATTCCTAGGTGAAGTTTAAAGTGCAGAATAAAATAGTCATTGTTCCATCTATACTTTTTATATCTGAGACAACTTGATTAGCGGCTTAGAACCTTACTGAGATTACTTCTAATTCATAGCTGGTTTGACTATAGCCGTAAGCGAATTCGTAACAACTATTATCACATTTCTGGACAATTTAGCACCCAAGTTGAAGGCGAACTGACGTTTTCGCTCTTAGAGAAAAACGCGATTTATAAGCCGCTACCGGGTCAACGATGTCGAGGTGATCACTGCAGCGAAAGAACAGTGATGCTACTACATAATCTGAGCAAGTTACTACTTATTTAAGGTAAACCATAAACTCAGCACCCTATAATGATGAAATAGCTATTAGCCGCCGGGAACTTAGTACACTGCGTTACTGCATGCAAATATTCAAAAGGAAATTTGAAAAGAGGCGGCGAATGTTTTAAACTACATTTAGACGACAGCGCGGTATCGATTATTATAGTTTAAATGTAAGATTCATTGAATTGCTGACTTGCAACGTTTGCATCTCATCGTCTAATCTTAGGAAGAACGGACGATGCACCAGGGACATGTAGATAAATGTCACATCAAACTAGTGTACTTTGCTGCTAGTACTTGTTGGAATTCTCCTGCTGACATAAATCTAGTGGTACAAAATTGCTTTGTATCAAAACTTCTGTGCTGTAGTTAAGCGCTTCTTCCAGCCAAAGAGAAACCACTCCATGATGCTACCGAGAAACAAGGACGGTCTACCATGTAATACATCCGCTGCAGCTAATGCCCTTGAAATAACCGTGAAGAAGCGTGTTACTCAATAACTGACAATAAAAAACATGCTTTATGGTTCACCACACGAGTTTACTACATAGCGCTCATGTGTCAATGCTAATTAGCATATACTGATCAGATTACAACAACAACTGATTGTGGATATCTAGCATGATCATCCTTGCATGTATACGAAATGCGTTTGAATGCTTACTGCAAATAAAACTGTTGTCCGTTCTTGTCTTATATGAGGTGCAATCTACTATTGAGCTGTTTCAACTAGTAAACGAACGTCAGAGCACAAAGTGTACGATTGGACCAACACTGTTACTCCAGAAGATTTGCGAAGGATGTCGTTCAGAAGAATTCATTGGAGCCCCTGTTTGTCTACTGTAACAAATATACCATGGCTGACTTTAGCATATGTCCATTATTCCTGGCTATCAACATCAAAACAGTGTCTCTAGGTTAATTGGTCTTTTGAAGTTATGCTTAAATGAGACACTCAAAAATTTATCCTTCTTGAACAAAGAAAACAAAGTGGATTTTTGAGATTTCCAGCAAAGTTATTTCAGGTACTGTGCCACAGATACTGTATACGAGAGTGATACTTTAGTTTTGCTGTTAACACAAACCGAACTGCACATTGAGCTTAATGCATTTTTAATTGATATTCAAGTAACTCCAACTTTTTCAAACGCAACACATATTTTATTACAAAAGCATAAAATTGACCAAATATAGCTATAGTTTATCTATATATATATATATATAGTTTATATTTCATTAATCAAAACATCGCTTGCATTATTTAAATTCATTGTGCGAACCACATAGTTCATCTATAGCAGCTTACACATGATGGATTTAACTGCTTAGGAAAGATGTAGTGCTCAATTATCAAACCGATCATTGGGTGATTAACGAGTGCATGTGAGAAAACATGTTCTTACCTCCACCTTGTACAACAGTGGCTTATGCGACTGATAATTAGGCTAGCTCTTCTTGACATTATGATATATATGCAAACATTCTTAAGTAACGTAGCTGTCGTTCCACAACAAGTCTCAGACTATCCTGCTTGTAATAAGAATTGACAGCAATGCTTATAGAGCACTAAGAAAACACACGCTTACATTTCTTCTTGTTCATGCACGACCGTCTGTGACATAGGCTGCCGTTAAAAATAATAGGCACCAGAAGAATGTCTGAATATAAATCTCATCTAAAATCACATCTTTCTTGCGGTCGCTAGCACGTAACGCGTGTGCTATTGAAATATGGCCAGAGCAACATGCGAATATACTCTAATTACTTAGTTCGCAAACCATTACCTTAATAAATGATAATGCATCCAAAGTTTAAAAAGGAAATGTTACTAAAACACACAGCGCAAATGATCGTTCTAGTAAAAGGAGCTGTTATCACTTACCAAAAAATGTAACTAAGTGCTGAAAATGTCAATGGTAAAATTTTTACAGATCAAGCCATCCGACTTCTGACGCATCAAAGAAACATACTGGCTTCATATTTGGTGTATAAATTTTGTGCCATCATGCACGGGTGCTGTGTGGCAAAATATGTGGACCTGTGACCTAATTTCGATTGAGATGTACAGCTGTACTACGAAGGAGTTATTGTGATCGCATCTCAAAAAGACAACGGCTAAGGTTTCACAATATCCACTCTCCTGGCGCTGGTCTCCTGACTATAATATGCAAACTGGAGGTGCACCTATTGGGAACAAGCAGAAAACGCTTACGATTTTACAATTTTTTCATGTAATGGGCATAAAGGCGGGTGAGCCGTTCTGTGGCAGTACCATATCAATTGAGGAGAATAAGCAAGACAAAGTTTTGCAGAACAATTGCAGCTACCATATATAAACCTTACAAAAGTGTGTGATACTTATTATTGCAGCGTGTTTGTGTTCCCGGAACGAACTATACATATCTGTGTGGAATTTTGCCACTGTCATGAACGGAATGTGTGGGGTGCAGCCGTTAGCCGGCCAGGATATATATTCGTCCATTGTTACTTTTCACGAGGCTCATACATACGTAATTACGTATGTAACTGAACACTGTGTTTACCTGTATAATGTCTTGGCACACCGGCTAGGTAGTCGCGGTAGGTCGCACTGAGGTTTATTGCGATCGTCGGGAACATGGGATGCTTAATAAATGTTCCGGTTCTCTGCAAATGAAATTTATTTCGTTTATATAAATCATGAGCAAAATAGCTCGCATTCTGTCTTGCGTTGCAACAAAATGCTGGGGATAAGAGACAATTCGCTTCATACTTAAACCTACTAATCATTTACAACAAGGATGTCACCGGTCCTCTACTTCAGCGAGCCATCAGTACAATATATCTTTATCATCTAGGGGCAAATCGTAAAAGTAGCTGCTGAGTTCACCGTTTGAGCATGTGCTCAGAAGTGTTCCTTACCTCGAGACGTTAGTGCACATGAGTGGTCTCATATAAACGTTAAGATGATGTTCATATTGTTACCAAATAGTGTTTTAGATGTTAAGTGTGCACTGTTGCATCTCAACTTCCTGTTTCATTTTCAGCCAACCGTTAGGAGGTTATTCTCTAACATATTGTTTGTTTAATTGTTGTTTTATCAATTTCAGTCGGGCTGCATGACGGCACTTATACTCGAAAAGTGTCTTCGTGTGTGCTTATTCGCTGTGTCTTGTTGTGTGCCATAGGCATGTTCGTAAATGTCTCTCCGTAGGGCTATTAAGACAAAATATTTATTTAAGTTACAAGTTCTATCGAATCGTTGATAACTCGTGGTCCTGCAACTGCTGCCCTCAGCGGGTTCTCAATTTTTAACATGGAACAAATTTTTAGCCATTTTTACATTAGAGAGTTGGTTATTTCTTCGCAGTGTAGGAAAATTTCATCTATCAATGAGCGCAGCCTTTGTAATTAAGTTATGAATGTGTCTCTCGAATTAATCTGTAATAAAATTATCCGGATAGACTGCTTTAGTGAGGTGGCACCGCCGCACAAGTTCTTGTGTTTGCCCCAATTTTATCAGGTGCCTTCGGAAGCTCGAGATCACCATGAACCATTATGGTTTTCTTGCAGTTGCTTTTATAAAGACGGTCTAGTTTATTCGCAATTTGTGACCATCTTCCCAAGGAAGAGCGGGTAATGTGTGCACCTCACTTGGGGAGTTGCAAATACTAACGTGTTGGCTTCAGCAAACGTGATCCACATAGAATGAACCCCAAAATTGGGCACTGAGTATGAGAAGTTCATCCGCTTCAGGAGAGTATATAATGACTGCGTTGATTGAACAAGGTGTAGGAAAAACCATTGACAGATTAAGTGTCAACATTTGTGCAACCGTTGGATAATGTGCCAACGAAGTTGATACTCGCATTCTGTCAATATCAACGGTGCTTTGTGTATGCACTAAAAGTTCATCAGCCCCTAAGTATGAGAATGTCAACTGCACATATATGCATTTATGGGCTTAGTTAAAATTTGCTTATTTGAAATGATTTGAATTGGTGTACAGACACACTTGCACCTAAAATGTGGTTAAAATTCAAAACTTAAAATCGAGATCACTTTGAGAGCAGAGGTCTATTGTGTAACTTTCATCCACGTATGGAATTGACTGCTCAATTGCATATTATGTACATACGATTATAGCGACTTCAACAGACTGATAATGTAGTTCCTAATCGCCGGAACAGTGTACAGATACAAACTGCAGGTAAATAAAGCATTACGTTCGAACAATTACCGCATCACTTCTGTAAGGTATTGTGCATATTAACCAGATATTATAGATAGCAAAATTGACCAAATAAATGTGCTTGCAATTTATTTCCTGTCATAATAAAAGTAAATATGTAGTGAATGATTTGCTACTTGTAATAAAACGTATTCTACGCATCACTGCCAGATTTACGATCAACTAAGCTAAATTTGGATGGAGCATAAAACGCTCATTTACGAGCACACATGATTTACAGAGGGTTTTTCCTGCTGTGTAAGCCATCTACAGTTGTAAGATCTATTTTATATTGTGAAACACCCATACAATTTCATCGCTGATTGTGCCACTAAAATCAGGCTTATGAGACACATATTTACACTCAGCAATTCATAAGACGAACTGTTTTGTTTTCTTTCTATTTTGTACATAGTTACCACACATCTCTTGACTTATCCTTCTCCTTATATGGTATGTGCTCTTTCTTTTGTTAACTATGTACCTCACATTTAAGAAAATGATTTTAGCAGTGTTTGACTTCACCACTACTCTTGACATGAGAGATATAGGTTGGCGTGGTGTATAGTACCCGTCTCCTAGGTTTCATGACATATACATATCCCATTACTTTTTTGATTCTCCTGGTTACATCTTTTACTTATATCATACCTGCTTCCATTTAGTTGTTCGTTCTTTTGTCACAAGTTACATACGGTGAGCGAATAACCTACCTGGATTTAAGTTTACTCTTTTACGGCTTTCCTATCACTTTTTATTTTTTACTTAATTATGATAACTTAAGCTTAAAATACGAAAAATATCGATGTAATCTATCTTTGAACTGTTGTATTACAAATATGCCTGCAGTTAACGAAATAATCCTGCATCCCGTCTGCATAATACAAGACAATAATTCTGCCCGAACGTTCAAACTATTAGTTCCCTACCTAAAATTAATATGTTAGCTTCAGGCTTATTCGGAAAATCTCCATTTGTTTGCAATTAAAAGTAAGCACAGGTAATTAAAGTAACCTTATGAACTGCATTTAGATTTATATACGGCTTCATATTCCTCACTCACATCTTGTTAGAGTGAAAAATGTTTTCTTAAAATGCCTGCATCATTGCCATGAACCATAATTTTTGACCAAATTTTGATCGAGCTATTTTCTATTGGTTGTGTCAATTTGATCATGCAGTGTCAGACCGGTATGCTGAAGAAGTCGATTAAACTTTTCTTGATATGATTATCTGTGATAGAGCAAACGGATAATTTGACAAGTGACTGTTATTCTTGCTTGGATCTCTGCCTTCCGAAATCGACGTCATTTTGAGTAATTTCCAACAACTGTACAATATAACCTCGGATACTTATCTGTTACACAGATCTGTCACGGAATTCGAAGTGATGCTTGCACACGTGACATACTTAGAATTCGGTACAAGCACTAAGGAAGTGCAAATAAAGAGGCGAAGCAAATCTTTAGTAAAAGGTGCGCTAAATACTGGTAGTTAAGCGTTATCGTTTATAACATCTCTATCTTTGGAATGCTACCTGTAGTACCAAAGTGCCGCTTCACTTATCGGATTATTATTTCGGAGGCAGTCTACGATAAAGTTAAACGCTGCTCTTCAAAATGTAGACGATTCTGCCGGTTCTTTGTGATTCATAAAAGTTGCTATTTTTTAAAAGCGTCTTAATCCTCAGTCCGTCTTACAAACTGCTTAAGTGTGAAAGCAAAAGATAATATCCACCGGCAGCAGAGTTACATTATCATACGCAAGCCCGGAAGCCACAAGCTCAGGCTAGCCAAGCAAGTAAAATGCTCACCAATATCTATTGCTCCTGGTCTGAATACCACGCGCGTGCTGTCCACAACGGGTAACGTCTGCGCCGTTCACAAAGAAGTGAAATACGAGTTATGCTTGACTTCTGGTCAGTTTGTTTTACTACGCCAATTTTATCATCAATACTGAAAACTGCGTCGTCTATTGTGAACATAAAGAGTGGTAACACAGGTAAAGAGCCCGAGTAAAGTGGAATTCTACGCGGAAAAGAAGGGCAGCGTAGTATTGTTATTATGTACATTGAGCTCTGAGTATAAAGCATAGCATGCCAAAGTAGGTTGATACAAAAGCATAGGCAGGTTTCACATTTAAAATATTTGATCAGAAAAATGCTTACGTTATCCATCCCCACTTTAATAAGCGCCAGGAATTGTCGATTAATATAAGATTTAATATATATAAGCTTTCCTCTACTGTCAGTTATAGTCCATCGCATAATCACACGGTTTTCACCAAGCTGAACCCTTCGGAAAGTTGCCTCCGGATGCTACTGTATCTTACATAGCCGTGTCTTTCACTTACCGGCGGATAGCTTGGAAGCACACCTAGTCATGTTTGTTCATTCAAATGCAAAACTGGTAAGGTCATACATACTGGTCGTTTTAAATACCATCAGGACATCATGAAGTGC
This sequence comes from Dicrocoelium dendriticum, assembly GCA_944474145.2. Taxonomy (NCBI): domain Eukaryota; kingdom Metazoa; phylum Platyhelminthes; class Trematoda; order Plagiorchiida; family Dicrocoeliidae; genus Dicrocoelium; species Dicrocoelium dendriticum. The sequence goes on from OX104060.1 coordinate 53,484,284, forward strand.
TAGATTCTAGTTGGTCCAGACTCAGCTAATTGAAGAAACTGCACGAATATTTACAATGCAGCCCTTTGTCTCTTCGTCATTCCTACTTCGATTTAGTTCGAGAACGGGCAAATTGAGTTATTCCTTTTATCCATTTTCCATATCTGTGTGGACTTGTTTCTTCAGAACGTGGGTTGTTAAGGTTGGAAGTTAACAGCATCTGCTTCAGTCCATGTATATGCTGACTTGCATGGAATGTGTTTTCTCATCAATACTCCTTATAATACCGTAGTCGTTTTCCAAACTAAGGGATATTGATCATCCTGGAGAGACAAAGAGAAAATAGTCATTAATATAAGAGCAATGTCATCTAAACCGTGTTTGACTAAATAAGTAGAGACCCCCAGGTCTGTAGGATAGTTGTAGACGGGTAATCATACTTTTTATCGCAGCGACATAAAGCTCGATCGCTGAGACTTGTTCAGGGAAGTAAAGCAAGGATGACGATTCCGGGGTTCCTTTATCAAGATTAAATGATTCAAGAAAGTAGGAGTTAAAGGCTCCTGCCGAAGCAATTTTGGAGTCAATGCATTCGCCTTCAAGCATAACGATGTGAGAGGTTAGGTCAGCTTCGTCGCCTCTACTTTTCTTAGTAATGCAGTCAACATGTGAATTGCATTACTACTATTTATAGCCCGTTGCTCTTCCTGCATGTTCAGGGAAGTAAAGCAAGGATGACGATTCCGGGGTTCCTTTATCAAGATTAAATGATTCAAGAAAGTAGGAGTTAAAGGCTCCTGCCAAAGCAATTTTGGAGTCAATGCATTCGCCTTCAGGCATAACGATGTGAGAGGTTAGGTCAGTTTCGTCGCCTCTACTTTTCTTAGTAATGCAGTCAACATGTGACTTGCATTACTACTATTTATAGCCCGTTGCTCTTCCTGCATGAGACAGGTGTGGCGTTTCATGTCCGCCTCCAGTATAAGATGTTGGAGTCTTAGTAATACGCTGAAGTTGCGAGTACGTTAATATGTTCCAGTTAGCACTCGTATTTGCTGCTTGTTCTTTTAGTTATTAGCGTACTTAGAAGAGGCTCTAGTATTATCACGGGAGGGAATTATGCTTAAGCACACAATCACATTGTCATGGGAGATGTCAGATACTTCTTTAATTACATACGAAAGGAAGAAATGGTCCCAATTTTGGACCCTAAGCGGAGCGAAGAAATCTACCCAATTAACATTTTGCATGAAGTGTGGAACCACTGCTGTCCTCACATACGACGACTGAGCTATAAATGTACATGCAACTATTTTGTGAGCACATCCAGGGAGACCGGCAGTTTAATCGGTAGCTCTCGAGAAGTTGCGCGAGATAAAAATACGTCTAATATATTGTTACCGCGATGAGAACATGTTGCTCCCAACCACCAGTGATGACGGAGTTTATGAACTCAGCATGTTTAGCGTTTGTTACTAAGTTTGACCAACTGGCAGTGCTACTGGCTCAGTTCTTCCAGCGGCGCTGAATCCAGACCAAATTTCTTGACATGTGAAAGCTTGGACTATTACGCCATCCACAAGAATGGAAACAGAAATGAGACTCCAAACTATCACTCGGCTTCACATATCCTTATATTAATCAAGATGATGGAATGCATCGTAGCCGATGTGCTGGTGGGCTAAACGGAAAGCGCTAACTATTTAATTTCTGAGTAGTACAGCTTTAAGCAAAACTGATCGTGCATAACGATTTGCGAATCGCACGGATTAACTGAATCCACTAATCTGACGCTGGAAAGGTTGTTGACGCGATCTGCCTTTCCTTGAAACATTCAGCTGTATAGATCATGGGATATTCCTTCCCAAGCTACAGTGTTGCGGGATTGGGGATATTCTAAGCTTGATCATCAACTATCTCCTTCAGCGGTAAATTGTGGTCAGAGTTCGAAGCACTTTAACTGACTCCTTACAAGTTAAATGTAACGTACCCCAGGGCTTGGTGCAAAGTCCCCGATTGATTTGTTATTTATTAATGATCTTACACAGGCAATTACATCTAACTTCCTGCTGGTTGCCGATGATATCAAGATTTTGCGCAAGCTTCAGGGTCATACTGACCAGTAACTGCTTCAAAGTGGTCTAGATATGGCACGTAAGTTGTCCATCCAAAATGCACTGCAATTCAATGTGAATAAATGCAGGATACTCTCCATACGACAAGAGTGCAAAAACTGTTACAGCATTGGAACGCATGTGCTGAAGCGAACTTGTACCAAACGTGATTTAGGCCTACTAGTTCATGATGATGTGGGTTATTCCAGACAGTTCGCGAAAGCCGCCAAACTGATATCCAAGTTGTCGGTCTGCTACGACGGGCATTCGGAATCATAGATCGCTCTATTTTCCTTCAGATACTAAGTGCGTATGTTCGTTTTCATGTCAAATATGCACGTTAAACTTGGTTCCCATGGATAAAACACGACCATAGTGCATTGCAGCATTCTTAGCATAGAGAAACAACGTACGTCATTCGAAGGCATCATCTTCCACAGGATGAGAGGCTGGAACGTCTGGGGGTATCATACGGACGTTACAGTCGCTGCCGAGTTGAATTCCTAATGGTCTTTTCAATTCTGTACGATCCATATCTTATGCGCCGCTCTTTGATACAACTCAGCAGTAATACCAAGTGAGTGGTTGCTCACTAAAACCGGTGGAAGAGTACAGCAACCTGAATTACTGCTGGAATTTATTTTCCGTCTGCTTGTATCAGCCGTGGAATACTGTCTCAGAATCAGTCATTTCTGCACCAACAATACCTATACTTAAAAGAATTTTGAACCATTAACTTACTCACCTACACTTTGTTCCCTGGTATTACATATCAATGATCCTCATGGGATATACTTTGGATTTAGTTGCTGCAGCATGTTTGTGCTGTGAATATACACGGATAGCAGGACTACAGCGAAACAAACGTAACGTAACGAAACAAACCTAAATAACACAAGGCTTTTTTATGTTTTGATAATCCTGCAAAGCTATGCGATGAGATACCGGGCCGATGAGCAACGGGTCCCACTTCTTTTTTCTTATACGATTGTGCTTTACACCACTATGTAAGTTCCATGGTCTCGATCACTAGACTAACAGAACCTGCTGCTAGCTATTTTCTACACAGACTCTGATACTTGAAATTTTTAGTGTATTATGTGATCCTATCTCAAAATGCTGCCTAAAATAAGTAGGATGCTTAGATGGCGCATTGCAGGTAAAAGTTCATTCTAGCCATGACATCAATTTCAATAAACTTGCTTACATATATATCAGTTAGGGTAAATTAGCCAAGTTATTCTAGTTAACTGTATTTGTTGATAAGAATCTGTACATGTCTGGTAAATTATTGTATGCTTCCTGTGCCGGCAGTCGTTTTAAATACATTGAGTACGCGTGAATCAAATTCTCCAAACGCTTAGCTGCTTTGTGTACGTGAAAACATCGTCACCTAATTTTCGTGTACAGTTAGAAATTTAGAGCACAAAGACAGACCATTTTTCTTTCGAATGACCACATTTAACCATGCATCACATGTAAATCGCTTTGGAAAGTAGGTGGAAAGTGAACAGTGCTGGAAAACAGCTGGCAAGTGCTTCGCTGGATACAATGGACTATTCATGCTCTGATTCACATGTTACCCAAAGTTTTGGTCTCGCGATTGGGAGCGCTATTTGTTCCAGCGCCTGCATCACTGCCTCGGCTACTAGACCAGAGGTCGGCAAACCCATTGGTGTGCCTCTTATCTGTTCGTAAATTTGGCCATTAAAAGTGAAATGTGTTGTTAAACAGAATTCCAATAACTCTATCATCTGTTTGGGTTCGAGTTCACTGCTGGTATCAGACGACATGTGCTCCTCTAGCAGACGCGTCATTGTTTGTTTCGCCAAACCAATATCGATGGAGGTGAACAAGGCGGTAACGTCGAAAGAGACCATTATTTCGTCTTGTTCAATGGTTGCGGTCTTAAGTTTCTCAAGGAACTGTTCTGCCGAGTTGATTGAGTGTTCCGATCCTGCGATTAAGTGTTTCAGTTCTCTCCGGAGCTCCTTTGCAAGCCTGTAATTTGGTGCTCCAGGTAACGACACGATGGGGCGAAGCGGCACTCCGCTTTTGTGTACTTTAAGTAAGCCATAGAACCGCGGTAGTACCGAGTCTTGTGGTCGCATACTCTTGTGTTCCAATTTTGTGATTTTCCCCATTTGTTCCAGTTTTTGCAGAGTGCGTTTGACAAAAGCTAAGTTTTTCACGAAGGTAGATCTATCTTCCGCATCCTGGCGCGTTGTTCTAGACGACGTATCCAGTTTCCTTTCCACATTTGCTACACCGTTCGGACGTTACCAATGGCTGCGATTACCGTTTGGCCTGAAGGTGTCTAGCGAAAGTATCCAAAAGCGTTTGGTGCAAACAATAATTGATTTAGATGGCGTAACCTTTGTGGCAGATGACGTTCTGATTTGCGGTTCTACCGAAGAAGAGCATGACTCTAAGATACACCGGTTCCGGAGGCGTTGCGTGCAAAAGAACATCAAGCTAAAACGCGAGAAAGTAGATCTGCGGAAAGAGGAGGTAATGTTCTATGGACATGTGTTTAAATCCGACGGAATCAGAGTTGACCCAGGTAAAATTAAGGCGATACAAGAGATGCCGTCCCCTAACGATGTGAAGGCAGTCCATCGCCTAAACGGTATGGTGAACTATTTAAGCCGGTTCCTACCAGGACTCGCTGATGTCGTGACTCCGATTAGGCAGTTAACTCACAAAGGAGTGAATTGGAGCTGGGGGAAGGAACAGGATTTGGCTTTCGAAACCATTAAGAACCTTATCAGTAATGCGCCCGTACTCGGATATTACGATCCAGCACACCCATTGGTGGTACAGTGTGATAGTAGCCAGAGTGGAATAGGTGCTGTTCTGTTGCAGAACGGAAGACCTTTGGATTTCCGCAGTCGAGCACTCACAGAGGCCGAGAAGCGGTACGCACAGATCGAGAAAGAGATGCTGGCAGTGGTCTATGCCATGGAGCGTTTCAACGATAATACTTTTGGAAGAAAGACAACCATGTACACTGATCATAAGCCGCTGGTGTCGATAGCCACTAAACCACTGAATAACGTTCCTCGTCGTCTGCAGCGTATGCTTATCCGGCTCCAGAAGTATGACATTGACATTGTGTACACACCTGGCACACAGATGTTCATGGCAGACACTCTGTCGAGAGCACATCCGCCAGTGGCCGAACATCATATAGAAGAGTTCGAGACAGTTAACATGGTGCGGCATCTGGCAGTGACAGCAAACCGTTTGAAAGACATAAGGCGTTTCACGGAGGAAGACCAAACTTTTGCAGCTTTGCGAGACGTTATCCTCAATGGGTGGCCAAAAACAAAGAAGCAGCTCCCGAAAGAATTAACACCCTACTTCAATTTTCGGGACGAACTCACTGTCTGTGACGGTCTATTGTTCAAGGGAAGTCGAATCCTAATCCCTTCTTCTCTCCGAAAGGAGATGCTGGAGCATGTCCATCGCGCTCACCTGGGTGCAAATTACACCATTAATCGAGCAAGTGGATTGATGTTCTGGCCAGAAATGACAGGTCAGATAAAGGATCATGTGTCTAACTCTAAGGCGTGCCGTTCACACGGCTTTCGGCAAACGAAGGAACCGATGATGCTGCATGATATTCCGGACCGACCGTGGCAAAAGGTAGCAGTGGATCTATTCTGGGACAACGGAAAGGATTACTTACTCACGGTGGACTACTATAGTGATTAATTTGACTCGATTTAATCACCACCACCACCACGGAGGCAGTACTCAACAAACTCAGATGTCAATTCGCACGGCACGGGATACCGGAGGAGCTAGTCTCGGAAAACGGTCCCCAGCTCAGCAGCAGGGCATTCCAGGTTTTCGCAACCCAATTGGAATCCGCACACCGGCAAACCAGTCACTATCACAATCAATCAAATGGGAAGGCAGAGTCGGCAGTGAAGCAAGCCAAGCGACTATTAGCGAAGGCTAGCGATACTCGGGAGGACCCATACCTCAAGCTACTGGAGAGTCGTAACACTCCTTCAACGGATATCGGCCTGAGCCCAGTGCAGCGCCTATACAGTCGAAGGACCAGAACTGTGATGCCTGCATCCGCAACACTTCTGCGCCCTGTCACGCCACAACTTGAGAAAGTACAGAACAATTTGAAAAGGCGAATGGCTACTCAGAAACGGTACTACGACAACGGCGCACGGGAATTACCTGAGCTGACAGTGGGGGAAGAAGTATGGGTTGAACCAATTCCCGATGGACAGGAGCGGTGGAGAAAAGGAGTCGTGGCTGCGAAAGTCGGTGAAAGGTCATACGAAGTAAATGTTGGAGGGAAGAAGCTGAGAAGAAACCGAGTACAGCTGAGGAGATGTCCGAGGCGACAGCATGAATCAGGGAGAGAGCGTTATACTGCGTGCGGCAATGAGGCGACATCGGCAGATCCAACAAAGAGGACGCGAAGTGGTAAAGTGTATGGACTATTTAGCAAAGTACAGCAGCAAGAACATGAAAAAAGGGAGGATGTGATGGGAGTATACACTCGAACGAACGTGCGGTGCCAGCCCAGCAAGGAAGCCGTTAGGCTGCCGCAAGCAAAGGCGGCAACCGATTGGACGTTCACACGTTTCTCGCATGCACGCTGATTGGCCAACAGTTGGACGCATTGGAGTGAGTTTGTTTGACTGAATCAAAGGAAAAATGTCATGCATCAACAAAGGTCGTTAATTATGGATCCACCCAGCTGTATATACCGATATGTTTCACTCGCCCTCTGTCTCCGTTTTCGCCTGGTCCTGTTGTTTGCAGAATATACGTTTTGTCCCTGAAGGACCGACTTTTCACACCACCTTTATATCATCAGCAAACAAATAAGTCTTCCTAAATTGTATAAAAGAAACAAGGTCATTTATATACAGTAGGAAGAGTAACGGACCTAAAAGGCTGCCCTGTGCCAATCCAATTTTGATCGGATGCGGGGAAGTGATGTAACCATTGATATCCACAAGTTGCGACCGCCTACTAGGTACGACTGTATTCAATAATGAAACAAATTTGTTACACCATACTTAATTTATGTAGCAGCTTCTCGTGTGGGACTCTGTCAAACGCTTTTGCATGTCGAAGAAGATGACAATACATTTAAGACCTGAGTCAATTGCTTCAGTTAAATGGTTAAGGAGCTCAACTTGACAGGTAACATATGAGCGGGACTTCAGAAAGCCATGATATGAAGGTGAGAGAAGTTTGTGCGATAATGGGAACGAAACCAAATGTTCCTTAAAAATTCTCTCCAGCATGCGTGAGAGAATGGCTGTGTGACTAATGGGGTGGTAGTTACGGATGTCAGTTTTCGACCCGGACTTATGTTTCGGTACAACCGTAGCCGTTTTCCAAACTTCGGGATATTGATCATCCTGGAGAGACAAAGAGAAGATATTCATTAATATAAGAGGAATGTCAACTAAACCGTGTTTGACTAAATCAGTAGAGACCCCATCGGGGCCAGGTCTGTAGGATAGTTGTAGACAGGTAATCATACGTTTTATCGCAGCGACATAAAGCTCGATCGCTGAGACTTGTTCAGAGAAGTAAAACTAGGTTGACGATTCCAGGGTTTTATTTTCAAGATTAAAGGATTCAGCAAAGTAGGAGTTAAAGGCTTCTGCCAAAGCAATTGGGGAATCAATGCATTCGCCTTCAGGCATAACGATGTGGGAAGGTAGGTCAGTTTCGTCGCTTCTCCTTTTCTTAGCAATGCAGTCAACAGTTGACTTGTATTACTACTATTTATAGCCCGTTGCTCTTGCTGCATGAGACAGGTGTGGCGTTTCATGTCCGCCTCTAGTATAAGACGTTGGAGTCTTAGTAATACGCTGAAGTTGCGAGTACGTTAATATGTTCCAGTTAGCACTCGTATTTGCTGCTTGTTCTTTGAGTTATTTGCGTACTTAGAAGAGGCTCTAGTATTATCACGGAAGGGAATTATGCTAAAGCGCACAATCACATTTTCATGAAAGATGTCAGATACTTCCTTAATTACATACCAACGAAAGAAATGGTCCCCCTTTTTGGACCTAAAGCAGAGCGGAGAAATCTACCCAAATAACATTTTGCATGAAGTGTGGAACCACCGCTGACGTCACATACGACGACTCAGCTATAAATTTACATCCGACTATTTTGTGAGCACATCCAGGGAGACCGGCAGTTTCATCAGTAGCTATCGAGAAGGTGCCCGAGATAAAAATACGTCTAGTATATTGTTACCCCTGCTAGCGATGAGAACATGTTGCTCCCAACCACCAGTGATGACGGAGTTTATGAACTCAGCATGTTTCGCGTTTGTTACTAAGTTTGACCAACTGGCAGAGCTACTGGCTTAGTTCTTCCAGCGGTGCTGAAACCAGACCAAATTTCTTGACATGTGAAAGCTTGGAATAGTAGGCCATCCACAAAGATGGAAACAGAAATGAGACTTCAAACTATCGCTCAGCTTCACATCTCCTTATAATGTTCAAGATGATGGAATGCATCGTAGCCGATGTGCTGGTGGGCTAAACGGAAAGCGCTAACATTTTAATTTCTGAGTAGCACAGCTTTCAGCAAAACTGATCGTGCATAACGCATTTGCGAATTGCACAGGGTAACTGCATCCAGTCAGGTTACGCTGGAGAGGTTGTTGACGTGATCTGCCTTTTTTTGAAACATTCAGCTGTATAGATCATGGGATATTCCTTCCCAAGCTACAGTGTTGCGGGATCGGTGATCTTCTAAGCTTGATCATCAACTATCTCCTTCAGCGGTAATTGGTGGTCAGAGTTCGAAGCACTTTTACTGACCCCTTACAAGTTAAATGTAACGTACTTCAGGGCTCGGTGCAAAGCCCCCGATTGATTTGTTATTTATCAATGATCTTACACAGGTAAGTACACCTAACTTCCTGCTGGTTGCCGATGATATCAAGATTTTGCGCAAGCTTCAGGGGCATACTGACCAGTAACTGCTTCAGAATGGTCCAGACATGGAACATCATTTGTCCATCCAAAATGCACTGCAATTCAATGTGAGTAAATGCAGGATACTCTCCATACGACACGAGTGCAAACATTGTTACAGCCTCGGAACGGGCGTGCTGTAGCTAACTGGTACCAAACGGGATTTAGGCCTACTGATTCAGAATGATGTGGGTTATTCCAGGCAATTCGCGATAGCATCCAAAACTGATAACAAACTTGTCGGTCTGCTGCGATACGTTTTCGGAAACATAGATCGCTATATCTTCCGTCAGATACTAAGTGCGTATGTTCGTTCTCATTTCAAATATGCAAGTTAAACTTGGCACGCATAGCTAAAACAAGACCTTAGTGCATTACAGTTTCTTCAGCGTAGAGAATCAACGTAGGTCATTAAAAGTTCTCATCTTCCATACGAGGAGAGGCTGGAACGGTTGGGGTTTTCAGCGGAAGTTACCGCCGCTTCAGAGTTGACTTGCTAATGGTATTTTCCATTCTGCACTATCCACATCTTATGCGCCGCTCTTTACTACAACTCAGCGTTCATACCAAATGAGTGGTTACTCACTAAAACTGGCAGAACAGAAAGCAACCTAGATTGCTACTGGAATTTATTTTTCCTCAGCTTGTGTCTACCGTGGAATGTTGTCCCGGAAATAGTCATTTCCGCACCAACACTACCTATAGTTAAAAGACTTTAGTACCATTAACTTACTTATCTACACCTTGTTCGCTAGCATTACATAGCTATGCTCCTCATGGGATGTACTTTGGATTTATTTGCTGCAACATGTTTGTGCTGTGAATATACACGGATAGCAGGACTACAGCGAAACAAATTGTAAGTCCTTTCTTTTATACGTAAATAACACACGGCTACTTATTTTTTGATAATCCTGCAAAGCTACGCAATGGAACATGTAAAACGTTGCTAATTAACCCGTATAAATGAATTGTACATTGTAACGTGACTAATTACTGACTTAAATGCAATGAGGTATCTGTGTTGCGCCTGTTATATACGAATGCATCGCGTCTAGCTGACCCCATGCAGCTCTTAATCAGCACGGCCCTATTTCACGATTTCCCTCCTTTTGCTCAACATTATTCTGTACGTTTCGTGAGCATGTCAAACTTGCTACCATCCCAAATGCATTTCATTTCCGTGACATACCGGGCCGATGGGCCACGGGACCCAATTATTATTTCGTATACGATTGTGCTGTATACCACTATGTAAGCTCATGGTCTCGATCACTAGACTAACAGAGGCCGTTGCTAGCTAGTTACTACGCAGATTTTGCTTCCTGAAATGTTTTAGTATATTACGTGATCTTATCTCAAACTGCTGTCTAAACTATGTAGGACGCCTAGAGCGTGCACTGCAGGATAAAAATGCAGTCTAGCCATGACATCCATTGCAATAAACTTGCTTACATATATTTCAGTTAGGGTTATTTAGCCTAGTTATTCTAGTTAACTGAATCTGTTGATAAGAATCTGTACATGGCTGGTAAATTATTGTATGCTTCCAGTGCCGGCAGTCGTTTTAAATACGTTGATTACGCGTGAATAAAATTCTCTAAACGCTTAGATGATTTATGTACGTAAAAACGTCGCTACATCCTTTTTGTTTATAGTTTGAAATTTAGAGCACAAAGATCGACAATTTTTCTTTCGAGTGGTCACATTTAACCATGCATCACATGTAAATCGCTTTGGAAAGTAAGTGGAAAATGAACAGTGCTGGAATGCAGCTGGTTAGTGCTTTGCTGGGTACTGTGGACTAATCATGCTCAGTTTCCAATGTTAATCATGACAGAGCACAGCTATATTTCCGGTTGTTCATCCGCCAAACTGAATTTAACTGTTTTTGACAAAGTAGCTACAATCGAGAATAAAGGCCAAAAAGGCAAATGCGCCTGCTAGGAGTAGAATTAGCAATGACTAATACTCCAGCCAGAAGTAAATGAAGGTAAGGTCGAATATAATGATACTTTAATGGGTTAGTTTATTGCATCGGATAGGAATCCGTGCACAGCGATGATTGTTTCCGAGGGCCAAAAGTCTACGCAAGGCAAGTACGATGGTAGAACATCATCAAATATGATACCGCCAAAGCAGAGTAAACAGCTCCATCTGCCAACTTGAGTATTTCGTTGACAGCCATGATACTTTCCGGAAATTTGCTTCACTAGGTTCACGCTTTTTCGAAAGCCTAACATTTGGCAGTGGGTGGTGAGAGTTACATGATATATTATTGCTGTGGTCACACCAAAGACGCCATCAGGGAATGTGTGATATAATCACCAGCTAATGCTTAAGTTTGAGCAAGAGACGTTTCTCGGGTATCCTCACATACCTCGGAAAAGAGACGATCGGTCCGGTCCAGTCTTAAGCGGCTGCGGTAATGAGCTACTGCAGTTACCAACCCTCAGGATTCGCACGCTGTGAGATCTGCATCAGCTGCATACCCGGGTTCAGTTATAGGAGAAGGCAGCAACGATCCATATCAGCGGTAACTCACCACTTTTTACTCTATCTATTATGTTGCATAATTTCACCCGGTAAACATAGTAATGGCATTTGCTTCCCTATGCTCATATCTGTCGCTATCTATTGTTGAAGTCTAAACTTTTGACAAAATTTAAATCCATCATTTTTGTTGGCTGCTAAAAGTTAAATAACCACCGACAGTTCGTATTGGTTAATTATTCTCGCAGGTGCGACCTGCCATAACTTGGCGAATCTGGTTGTTAATTTCGCCTCCAATCTAAACCTATGCGCATTCGGGGTAATATCTATCTATTCTGTGTATCTGTCTATTTATCTATTCAGTTTGTGGCAGTGTATACAAAACTGTGGACAAATGCATGCGAAAATACGTGGTTATGCTGGATTTTAACTACCATCGGGCGTCTACCAAGATTGAGGCTAATGAAGCGTATGTTGGTCTCTGCCGTGTCAGTCGAGCCGAACTTAAATGACAGTCATTGGGAAGTAGGCTTGACACATGAAATTTGCCCTGTGATATGCAATGCCTTGATGGGCTTTATGTGAATGTTTCCAAGGTGACTACCTGTGGAAAGACTGCTACCTAGATTATACTAGTATTAGGGTACAGGGTATCATTGCTAAGGAGAACTGGTGCACTGTCCTCTTGATGATGCTAGATTTCAAGCGTGGTTTCATTCTGTAAGCAACGGGCTACAGTCTAGTTACCGTCTTTTGTACGACTGTACATTTGGTTCCTCACACTGAAATGAATGCTGCTGCTGTTCATGTGTGGGCATGTGTGCATGAATATGGGTCGTCTTCATTGAAGAAACGTTGCTCTCATCCACATGACTCCCCGTCTTATTCCTTCAGGGTTACAGAGGATATGGTCTAGGTGGATGGAACAGTTTTTAATGTAGCGCCATCCACTTAGGGTCCTTCTGTAGACGCATGCGTCCCTATAGAGGCCAAAGTGACTAGCCAATCCGAAACCGTATGCTGCTAAGCCATCATTCTATTTAGCAAGTTGTGGAATTGTGAGTATTTGATACAGATATGGCACATGAGTAACAGTAATAATGTAAAAGTGAGTGGAGCTAAGCGAGTTTAGCATAGGGTGTACTTCAGCCAAGAATACAATGGGGATAGGGTAACCATTGATCAGGAAATAAGGCAGAAAGAAAGATTGACTCTTTCATCTATAGGCTGGTGGATTATTGTATACATGCAAGTACCAAGACTGGAAAATCTTGGTCTAAAATCACCGTTTACCATTTAAGTAAGCAATGGTCAACGTGGAGGCAGTGGGGTGAAAGAAGGAATCAACCTTGTGTAGGAGATCATTCATGAAATAACCATCGACAATAGGCAATATATCGGGCTAAATCATACATATAGAATAGGTTTATCGATTAAAGTTGAGGAAAAATATATTATAAATATAAAATATGGGTGCATTCCTGCATTTCAGGGGGCATTATGTCATGGCGAAGATAAACTAGGCGAACGTTAAGAGAGAGAATACTGGTGATAAAACAAACATGATTAACCAGGTACTTAGTAAGGTAAAGCTATATATCGAGTCTGAGTAGACCGAAAATTTATTTGAGCAAAGATGACATAAGAGTAAAATCACTGATGAGAGTACGACACGCATAACGTTAAAAGAACCATATTGAAGCAATTCTACGATGGATCACGTGACTGTTGTGTCTACACGTACACTAGTCCCCTGCACGCAGGGTCTTGAACAAGCACGACCAAAGCCCCGAACGAGGAAGCAGAACTCTACTGGTACGCAACACAAACTTCTATTCACGCCAACGGTACATACACTCAGTACATTCAAAACAACCCTGGTATTGATCGCGAACGGACGGGCATCCAATCACAAGCTACGAAGTGCGGTCGTGGTAAGGCCCGCGCGTACGCGCTGCCACACTACTCCCCCTCTTCAGCGGTTGGTTCACTGCGGTGGCCCTCGCTTCAGGACACTGCTTCGGTTGAAGTGCTGAATATAGCTGTCTGGCGTTGACTCGTCGGCCGTCTGCTAACTCATAAGTTCCTGGCCCTAGCGCACGAGTAATTCTGATGGGTCTCGTCAGTGCCGGTTCTCCTTTCCGTGTTTGCCTCTCCTTAATCCTGACCAACGTTCCAGGACGCAGCGATGTGGCCCGTTTTCGGTAGGATGACTGATAACCCCGGCGACGTTCCAGTTGGTGGGGGTCGTTGATTTCTGCAGCCGAAATAGCTGCGGTTAATTTCGTACGCAACTTCCTGCCAAACATCAGCTCAACTGTCGTGCGATCAGTCGCTCTGTGGTGCGATGTTCTGTGAGTAAACAGAGCCACCAAAACGGCATCTTCCCACTGCCTGCCGGACAAACGTGCTGTCTGTATAGTTTCCTTTAGCGCGCGATTTAGTGCGCTCAACCATGCCGTTGGCAGCTGGGTTGTACGGGACAGTATGTACGTGTTTCACATCACGAAGTTGTAAGAAACGGTTTAAAACTCATAGTTCGTGAATTGTGGTCCGTTGTCTGTCACAATTTACTCAGGAAACCCCAAAGCTAGCAAACAGATGTTTCAGCCACCGTATAACGGTTGAGGTGGGCACATCGCCACACAAATGGATTTCCGGCCACTTACTGTAATAGCACGTGGCAACTAAGCAGTTCCTCTGGTGCTGTGGCGCAGAATGAAACGGTCCCATGATGTCAACGCCAACTTCGACCAAGGTTTTATTGGATAAGTAACAGGTTCGATGGGGCATCTATGGTTTGGAGCTCTTGTCGGCCTTCTGACATGCATCGCAAGTCCGGACACAAGCTCTCTGCCATTTTATTCATTTTTTGTCACCAAAAGTATTCTTGAAGTCGGCTCTTCGCCGTACGATACCCGATGTCCCTCGTAGTGCACACTGGATAATTTTGATGTCAGTTTCTGTGGAGCTACAATCGCGATCCTCGCATAAGGCAATATCAACGACCGCTAGCTCATGTGGTAAAACATAAAACGCCGTAGTTCACCGCTCAACTTCTGCGTAGCGAGGCCAGCCTTGAGAGAGATAGTGAATGACATCGTGCGCATATGATTAACTCCGGTTAGCTTCTTGAAGCTCCTTGTTTAGTAACCGCGGAGAGCTCACTTGATTGTAAAGCAGAAATCATGACTTTTTCTTCGTCGTCTTCATTCTTGTCGGAATCATCCATGGGGAGACGTGATAAGCTACTCTGCCATACGGTTCACGGAGCTAGGGCGGGAGATTATTTGAAAATCATAGTTCAGTAACCGCGCATACCAGCGGTTAATCAGTAGTGGCCTTTGACCTATTGGTTTCTCTCGGCTTAGGAGGGTAGTTAGAGCAGCATGATCCGTGCGCAATGTAAATCTCCGACCAAACAGAAACAGGTGCCAATTTTCACAGGCCCATACACAGCAACGGGCCTCCCTTTCACCTACGGAATATGAAACTTCAGTAGGGGATAACTTACTAGAAGCATATGCAATCACATTTTTCCTCACCGTTCTGAATTTGAGACAAGACCGCTCCTAAACCGAAGTTTGACGCATCCGTTGAGACGAAATGTTGGGCAGTTTTCGTCGAAAATGGTCAGCATTGGGGTGGAGACGAGGCGTCTTTTAATTTCTTCAAAGGCCGACTGCTGCGAAGAGCCCAAATCGAACGTAGCTTTTTCTTTTGTCAGCATTCTCAATGGCTCCGCTATAGTTGCAAAATCGGGCAAATAGCGCAAGTTGTACGAGCATAAACCAAGAAAGTGCTTAACCTCGGATGTATTCTTCGGTACAGGGGCTTCCGTGATAGCTCGAGTATTAGCTGCGCATGGCCTAATTCCACCAGCTGATAAGACGTACCCAAGAAACTCGACATCCGTAGCACAAAATATACACTTTTCCAGGTTTAGCCGAAGATCTAGGC
The DNA here is from genome assembly GCA_944474145.2 of Dicrocoelium dendriticum. Taxonomy (NCBI): domain Eukaryota; kingdom Metazoa; phylum Platyhelminthes; class Trematoda; order Plagiorchiida; family Dicrocoeliidae; genus Dicrocoelium; species Dicrocoelium dendriticum. Next base: position 53,499,813 of record OX104060.1, read on the forward strand.
TCTCCAATCGCTGCAACACAGCGCGCAGCCTTGAGTCGTGCTCATCTCTTGATTTCCCGAAAACGCATATATCATCCATGTAAGCGATTTGTCCGGTAGATCTGCTAGTGAGTGATTCATAAACTTCTGCCAAGCTGCTGGAGCGGAGCTAAGTCCCATCGGCAAGACTTTGTACTGGAATAGACCACTCGATGTCAGAAAAGCCGTAAGTGGTCTGGATTCTGGTGTCAATGGCATGTGGAAAAAGGCCTTCCTCAGGTCTAGTTTTGAGAAAAATCGCGCGCCAGTTATCTTGACCAACAACTCGTCAACTGTGGGAAGAACGAATTTTTCGACGACGATCTGACTGTTCAACGCTTTCAAGTCGTTGCATATGCGCACAGTACCGTCCTTCTTTAACACCGTGACCATGGGATGCACCCATTCGGAACAGTTAACTGGCTCTATCAAATCGTTGGAAATCATCTCTTGTATGGCCTTTTCTACCATCGTACGTTTGGCCAATGGAATAGGACGTGGCTGCGAAATCGAAAACGGTTTAGCGTCCTTTTTAAGGCATATTCGATGAGCAGCAGATGGAATCCGGCCAATCGACTCAGTAAATAATTTGGGATATAAGCTTTTAAGTACTGATGTTTTGAGTGTCATGATGCGCATTCGCTCGATAGATGGTGTTCAGTTGAGGGCAACCATAGCATTTCGCCCCAGCAAGTCTGGACTGTCTTCGGAGGCAACATACACAGCAACATCAGATGCGACTGAGAGTAAACTGAGTTTCGTCATTATATATCCCGAATTTGCACACGTGAATTTGTGTACGATTCGAATTTATACGACGTAGGATGTAATGGAATGTCTTGCAGGTAATTGTCGTAAATGCTGGACGGGATAATTGTTATCGGCGATGCCGAGTCTAGCTCCATAGTCACTGGTACAGAAGTGTTAAGCCCATGGAGTGTAACGGTACGTATGTCAGGAGCAGGGAGCTTGGGTTCCAGCGAAGCAATTCGTCGTGTTTCTGGTTGTAATCGTCTTCTGATAGAAAAAACATTCGGTGTAGTAGGTTC
>OX104060.1:53501364-53520546 GCA_944474145.2 Dicrocoelium dendriticum
CAACGAAGACTCTGCTCAGTAACCTGAGTGCAGATCGTATCTCATGGAGATGGACACACTTCCAAAATTGCCAGAGCTTTTCACAATGCCCAACGCAATGGTAAACTATGCCCGAAATTCTGGCGTCAGTCAATGGGTTATGGCTCACCTCGGAATATCTCGCAACAATTTTTCACTACAGTTGTAGCACGAGAATTCACCATATGTTCAAACGGCCACTTATCAAATGCGCGATGCGTACATGGCATTCGCACAGTGTGTCCCACAACTTCACATGCAGCATGCAATGGAAACTCACCATCAGATATGCTGCTAGACCAACGGACCAGGTCTGCTTAGGACTCCATCAATCTTAAGTAATCAAGTGACACCGGACTAGTACAGAAGTACCTAAATACCAGCTACAACAGACCGACAGGAATTTCAAAAACCATGACCCAATGTGTGTCAGAGATTAGCGAGGTACATAACAAATAGGAATCTTGTGCAATTAAATAAAACACTAAACAGATGCGCCTTACTTTAGTTCGAGTGCGAAAGGTGACATCGAAACGTCAGCCAGTTGCGATTCCGTTTCAACAGCTACCAGTTTCTACACGACTGCAAGTTTTTCAGTTACTTCTTGAGAACATTTCTCCGTTGAAACCAAGAGATGCAAATTCGGATCGATTTGCGCATGCAAGCCGAGGTGATTTCAGATTTTGATATAGTTTGCAAAAGACAAGCACGGATTCGTCGAGCACCGGGTATTTTCATATGCTCCAATGCTAATGGACCCAAATTTCAGCGTTAAGAGAAGAAGGAGCAGTTTTATACTGCATACTAATCAAAACGGTACCGCTGTCCTTCGATGCTAATGCTTTCTTAGCTTAATTCAGATTGACGCATGTCGTCGTCTACGCAAATGACTAACCGGCCAAAGGATGGTCTAGCACTTTAACTCTAGCTTCCCTGGTGGGCACACTTACTATTGAACTTGTTGGTTCAGTATAGCTTACATATTCAGGTGCACGCTACTGTTTGGCCAGGATACCGTATGTTTTATCCAGGCATCATTGTTGTTATATTCTATATCCATCACCTCATAATCTGTTGTAGAATAGCTTCAATATGGTTCATTTAACGTTAGGCGTGTCGTACACTCATCAGTGCTTTTACTCTTATGTCATATTTACTCAAATATATTTTCGGTCTACTCAGCCTACATATATAGCTTTGCCTTACTAAGTACCTAGTTAACCATGTTTGTTTTATCACCAGTATTCTCTCTCTTAATGTTAGCCTAGTTTATCTTTGCCATGATGTATTGACCTCCCTGGAATGCAGGAATGCACCCACCTTTTACCTTTTGTAATATATCCTTTGCTCAACTTTAACTGATAAACGTATTCTATATCCATGAATTTGCCCGATCTATTGTCTGTTGTCGACGGTTAGTTCAGGAATGTTCTCCTACACACGGTTGATTCCTTCTGTCACCCCACTGCCTCCACGTTGATCAGTGCTTACTTAAATGTTAAACGGTGACTCTAGACCAAGATTTTGCAGTCTTGGTACTTGCATGTGTACAATAATCCCCAAGCCTATAGATGAAAGCGTCAAGCTTTCTTTCTACCTTATTTCCTCATCAATGGTTATCCTATCTCCATTGTATGCGTGGCTGAAGTACACCCTATGCTGAGCCATCTTAGCTCTACTCACTTTTACATTATGAGTCTTTTATACATGTGCCATGTCTGTATTAACTTCCCACAATTCCACAACTTGCTAAATCGAATGATGGCTTAGCAACATACGGTTTCGGATTGGCTAAACACTGTGACTTCTATAGGGATGCATGCATCTACAGAAGGACTCCAAGTGGAAGGCGCTACATTAACAACTATTCCATCCACCTCGGCCATATCCTCGGTAACCCTGAAGGAATAAGACGGAGAGTCATGTGGATGAGAGCAACGTTTCTTCATTGAAGACGACCCACATTCATGCACACATGCACACACATGAACAGCAGCAGCATTAATTTCAGTGTGAAGAAACAAATGTATAGTCGTACAAAAGACGGTAGCTAGTCTGTAGCCCGTTAGCTACAGGATGTAACCACCCTTGAAATCTAGCATCATCGAGAGGACAGTGCACCAATTCCCCTTAACAATTATAGACTGTACCCTAGGGCCAGTATAATCTAGGTAGCGGTCTTACTTCATGTACTCACCTTGGCAACATTCACATCAAGCGCATCAAGGCATTGCATATCACCGGGCAAATTTCAAGTGTCAAGCGCACTTCTTAAGGACTGTCAGTCGAATTCAGCTCGACTGAGACGGCAGAGCACATCATATGCTTCATTAGCCTCAGGCTTGGCAGCCGCCCAATGGCAGTTCAAATCCAGCATAACCACATATTTTCACATGCATATGTCCACAGTTTTGTATACACTGCCACAAACTGAATAGAAATACTTAACCCCTTTGTACATTATTACCACGAATGCGCATAGGTTTGGATGGGAGATAAAACTAACAACCACATTCGCCAAGTTATGGGAGGTCGCAAGTACGAGAATAATTAATCAACATAAACTGTCGGTGGTCATTTAACGTATAGCAGCGAACATAAATGATGGATTTAAAATTAGTCAAAGGTGTAGACATCAACAATAGATAGCGACAGATTTGAGCATAGGAAAGCAAACACCATTAATATGCTTATCGGGTGAAAGTATGCAACAATACAATATAAATACAGTGGTAAATTATCGTTGGTGTGGATCGTTGCTGCGTTATCCTACAACTGAAGTCGGGCGTGCCGCTGATGTAGATCTCACAGTGTACGAATCCTGAGGGATGGTAACGGTAGTATCTAATGACCGCAGCTGGTTAAGAGTGGACGGGACCGATCGTCTTCTTTCCGAGGTATGTGAAGAGACCCGAAAAGCGTCTCTTGCTCAAACTTAAACATTAACTCTTGTTTATATCACACATTCACTGATGGCATCTTTGGTGTGATCACAGCAATAATATATCACCTAAGTCTCGCCGCCCACTGCCAAACGTTAGGCTTTCGAAAAAGTGTGAGCCTAGTTAAGGCAATTGTCGAGAGGTATCATGGCGTTCAATCAGATACACGAAAGTTAGCAAATGGAGCCGTTTACCATGCTTTGGCGTTATGATATTTGGTAATGTTCTGCCATGGTACTTTCCTTGCGCAGACATTTGGCCATCGGAAAAAATAATCGCTGTGCACGGATTCCTTTCCCACGCAATATACTAACCCATTAAAGTATCATTATATTCGACCTTACCTTCATCTACTTCCGGCTGGAATATTAGCCATTGGTAATTCTACTCCCAGCAGGAGCATTTGCGTTTTGGCCTTTAATATCGATGGTGGCTGCTTTGTCCAAAACTCAGTTAAATTCAGTTTAGCGGATAAACAACGGTAAATATAGCCGTGCTCTGTCATGATTAACATGTGAAACAGAGCATGATTAGTCCACAGTATCCAGCAAAGCACTAGCCAGCTGCTTGCCAGCACTGTTCACTTTCCACTTACTTTCCAAAGCGATTTACATGTGATGCGTGGTAAAATGTGGTCACTCGAAATAAAAATTGTCGGTCTTTGTGATCTACATTACAAACTTTACAAATAAACGAGGTTGCGATGCTTTTACTTATACAAAGCAGCCAAGCGTTTTAAGAATTTTATTCACGAGTACTCAACGTATTTAAAACGACTGCATGCACTGGAAACATACAATAATTTACCAGCCCTGTACAGATTCTTATCAACAAACTCAGTTAACTAGAATAACTTGGCTAAATAACCCTAACTGATACACATGTACGCAAGTTTATTGCAATGGACGTCATGGCTAGACTGAACTTTTATCCGGCAATGCACCGTCTAAGCGTCCTACTTATTTTAGGCAGCAGTTTGAGATAGGATCACGTAATATACTAAAAAAAAAATTCAAGAAGCAGAATCTGTGTAGAAAATAGCTAGCAGCAAACTCTGTTAGTCTAGTGATCGAGACCATGCAGCTTACATAGTGGTGTAAAGCACAATCGTATAAGAAAAAAGAATTGGGTCCTGTGGCCCATCGGCTCGGTATGTCACCGCGATGAAATACACTTGGGATGGTAGCAAGTGTGACATATTCACGAAACGTACCGAACAATGTTGTGCAAAAGGAGGGAAATCTTGAAATACGATCGTGCTAATTAAGAGCTGCATGGGGTAAGCTAGACGCTGTGGTTCAGTACGTAACAGGTGCAACACAGATACCTCATTGCACTTACATCAGTAATTAGTCACATTATAAAGTACAATGAATTTATACGGGTTAATTAGCAACGTTTTACATGTTCCATTGTGTTGCTTTGCAGGATTATCAAAAAATAAAAAGGCCGTGTGTTATTAAATTTAAGAGAGGGACTTACTATTTATTTCGCTGTAGTCCTGCTATCCGTGTATATTCACAGCACAAACATGTTGCAGCAAATAAATCCAAAGTTTATCACATGAGTATCATGGCTCTGTAATACTAAGGAACAAAGTGTATGTGAGTAAATTAATGGTCCAAAAGTCTTTTAACTATAGGTAGTGTTGTTGAAGAAATGACTGATTCTGGGACAGCATTCCACGGTTGAAACAAGCTGAGGGAAAATAACTTCCAGTAATAATCTAGGTTGCCTTCTGTTCTGCCAGTTTTAGTGAGTAACCATTCATTTGGTATGAAGGCTGAGTTGTAGCAAAGAGCGGCGCATAAGATGTGGATGGTGCATAATTGAAATTACCATTAGCAAATCAACTCGGAAGCGGCTGTAACGTCCGCAGAATACCCCCAAACGTTCCAGCCTCTCTTCCTGTGGAAGATGACACCTAATGACGTACGTTGATCCCCTACGCTGAGGATGCTGCAGTGCACTAAGGTCGTGTTTTAGCCATGGGTGCCAAGTTTAACATGCATATTTGACATGAGAACGAACATACGCATTAAGTATCAGCCGGAAAATAGAGCGATCTATGTTTCCGAACGCCCGTCGTAGCAGACCGACAAGTTGGTTATCAGTTTTGGAGGCTTTCACGAATTGCTTGGAATAACCCACATCATCCTGAACCAGTAGGCCTAAATCACGTTTGGTACCAGTTCGCTACAGCACATGCGTTCCGAGGCTGTAACAGTGTTTTCACTCGTGTCGTATGGAGAGTATCCTGCATTTACTCACATTGAATTGTAGTGCATTTTGGATTAAAAACTGACATGCCATGTCTAGACCAATTTGAAGCAGTTACTGGGCAGTATGCCCCTGAAGCTTGAGCAAAATCTTGACATAATCGGCAACCAGCAGGAAGTTAGATGTAACTGCCTGTGTAAGATCATTGATAAATAACAAATCAATCGGGGACTCTGCACCGAGCCCTAAGGTACGTTACATTTAACTAGTAAGGGGTCAGTAAAGTGCTTCGAACTCTGACCATCAATTAGCGCTAAATAAGATAGTTGATGAGCAAGCTTAGATTACTGATCCCGCAACACTGTAGCTTGGGAAGGAATATCTCATGATTTATACAGCTGAATGCTTCAAAAATAGGCAGATCACGTCAACAACCTTTCCAGCGTCAGATGACTGGATGCAGTTACTCCGTGCGATTCGCAAATCGTTATGCACGATCAGTTTTGCTGAAAGCTGTGCTACTCAGAAATTAAAATGTTAGCGCTTTCTGCTTAGCCCACCAGCACATCGGCTACGACGAATTCCCTCATCTTGAACATTATAAGGAGATGTGAAGCTGAGCGATGGTTTGAAGTCTCATTTGTGTTTCCATCTTTGTGGATGGCCTAAGATTCCAAGCTTTCACATGTCAAGAAATTTGGTCTGGTTTCAGCACCGCTAGAAGAACTAAGCCAGTAGCTCTGCCAGTTGGTCAAACTTAGTAACAAACGCGAAACATGCTGAGTTCATAAACTCCGTCATCACTGGTGGTTGGAAGCAACATGTTTTCGTCGCTAGCAGGGGTAACAATATACTAGACATACTTTTTATCTCGGGCACCTTCCCGATAGCTTCTGATGAAACTGCCGGTCTCCCTGGATGTGCTCACAAAATAGTCGGATGTAAATTTATAGCTGAGTCGTCGCATGTGAGGACAGCAGTGGTTCCCACTTCATGCAAAAAGTTAATTGGGTAGATTTCTCCGCTGTGTTTATGGTCGAAAATTGGGACCATTTCTTCCTTTCCTATGTAATTAAGGTAGTATCCGACATCTTCCATGACAATGTGATTGTGTGTATAAGCATAATTCCCTCCCGTGATAATACTAGAACCTCATCTAAGTATGCTAATAACTCAAAGGACAAGCAGCAAATACGAGTGCTAACTGGAACATATTAACGTACTCACAACTTCAGCGTGTTACTAGGGCTCCAACGTCTTATACTAGAGGCGGACATGAAAGCCACACCTGTCTCATGCAGGAAGAGCAACGGGTTATAAATAGTAGTCATACAAGTCAACTGTTAAATGTATTACTGAGAAAAGGAGAGGCGACGATACTGACGTACCCACCCACATTGTTATGCTTGAAGGCCAATGCATTGATTCCCCTATTGCTTTGGCAAAAGCCTTTAATAAAAACATTGCTGAATCCTTTAATCTTGAAAAAGAAACCCTGGAATCGTCAACATAGTTTTACTTCGCTGAACAAGTCTCCGCGATCGAGCTTTATGTCGCCGCGATAAAACGTATGATTACCTATCTACAACTATCCTAAAGACCTGGCCCCGATGGGGGTCTCTACTGATTTAGTCAACCACGGTTTATATGATATTCCTCTTATATTAATAAATATCTTCTCTTTGTCTCTTCAGGGTGATCAATCTCCCGAAGTTTAGAAAACCGCTACGGTTGTACCGAAACATTAGACCGGGTCGAAAACTGACATCCGTAACTACCACCCCATTATTCACACAGCCATTCTCTCACGCATGCTGGAGAGAATGTTTAAGGAACATTCGGTTTCGTTCCCATTATCGCACAAACTTCTCTCACCTTCATATCATGGTTTTCTGAAGTCCCGCTCATGCGTTATCTGTCAAGTTGACCTCCTTAACCATTTAACTGAAGCAATTGACTCAGGTCTTAAATGCATTGTCATCTTCTTTGACATGCAAAAGCGTTTGACAGAGTCCCACACGAGAAGCTGCTATATAAATTAGGTATGGTGTAACAAATTTGCTTCATTCTTGAATACAGTCGTACCTAATAGGACGGTCGCAACTTGTGGATATCAATGGTTACATCACTTCACCTCATCTGATCAAAATTGGAGTGGTACAGGGCAGCTTTTTAGGTCCGTTACTCTTCCTACTGTATATAAATGACCTTGTTTCTGTTATACAATTTAGGAAGACTTATTTGTTTGCTGATGATCTAAAGGTGGTTTACACGTTCCCAGGTTCTCAGCATGCCGCAACAACAACAATATCCAAAGCGACTTGAAAGCCATTGAGAGAGGTTTCTAATATGTGGCAGATGACGTTTGCAACATCGAAGTGTAGTATTCTGGCGTATGAATGTCAGATAGAAGCAGAATTGTTCAGGCTTCATGACGAAGTGATTCCCATCAACCAGTCTGTTCGTGACTTAGGTTTAAGCTATTCTATTTCCTTAAACTTTAGCAAACATACAACTCATATCGTGAAAATGGCATAGCAGTCGGTCGGGCTCATATGCCACCCTGCTAACCATGAAAGAAACCAGACTAATTGCTTTCAAAATCAGTACCTGACCTAGGCTTGAATATTGCTGTGTTACGTTCAGTTACTTGCAAAATTATGACTTGTGAGCCATGGAAAACGTCCAACGCGCCTTTACGAGGCGCATATTTGGTTATTCAACTGCTCTTTCGTACAGAGATAGGTGCAAGGAGCTGTACCTTGGAACGCTGTGATTACGAAGCGTGCAATTAAATCGGTACTTCCTCCAAAAACTCGCGTGGCGGAAAGCATATGTTGGAACCAATCAACTGCCCTTTTGGGATACTGCCATTTATGAACTGCGAGATAGTGAATGTATATTCTCTTTACCTAAATTCAGGATCAGCCTAAGGAAAACTTTCTAACTTCTTAGGTATGGCTCCATATGGAAAAAGCTTCCAAAAGTGATTAGATGTATTGAACATTTTTGCATGTTCAAGAAAATGATAAAGGTTTATCTGCCAACGGACAGAGTGAAATGGATCTTAAAAATTCAACTTGATGATGAAAAGTTGTATGAAGAAGTGCCGGATCATGTACGATCCCGGAGAACATCGACTCGAATGCACTAGAGAAAACATGATCATCTAGGATGAGCTGCTACTAACCGCTTCTTATGCTATTCTTTGGTGCTATCTCCTATGCGGTTTTACTCTTTTCAAACTTAATTCATGCCAACTGTCTTCTGTCAAAAACCAAGAGCAAAATTATTTACTGGTGTGGGGTCTGGAACTAATTTCGTAATTTTCCCCATAAATTGATTAATTCGTAATATTTTACTGTGATTCCCTTCACCAAGTTTGTTCTGCAATACTAACCATTTCCCCTTCTTTTCTGGAGTTAACATCTAGAAACATATACTGGAATTCATTGGTGGCAATAACGGATTCCCTACTTGGCATTTTGCTCATGGACAACTCGTACAGTTATTTGCCTCCGGCTGTCATGCCTCACAATGTGATCGGATGATCGGCTCGATCCATCCTTAAGGTGATGTAAAATCATTCCTTAATTATTTTACCGTAATGATATAGTACTTCTTTCACACAATTCTTATTCTATAGTCGTCCTTATTTCATTGTGGGCCACGACTGGGTTAGATTTTGTGATCCTGCTGTACGCATTGATCAGACCACATAGTTGGGCTGCACCTCGAATCGCCGAGGAATATACCATTTATTTATATATTTATTCAGGTTGCTGTCAGTGGAGCTGGGCGAATGCTTTCGACACCCGTGGATTTGTGCTTGCTATACTGGTCCGATACCGCACGACAGCTTCGGTGGTACAGGATGTGTGAGTACGTCTCGACGGCAAGGCGATAAAATCGAGAGGATTTCTTGATGGTAATACCCTCTGGTAGGTCAGTACTGCTACTCCCGTAGCCGTTCGTGTAAGATAAACAGCCGACTTGATTGGCGGAACACCTTAACATCCGTAGACCAGGACTTTCTTATACAGCAGTGAATGATCGGCGCAGCAGCTTTTTGCCATATTCTGCTGATGTGCAGATTTGTCCACTCCGTGCAGTTAAGTGCAATATGTTCGTTTGGCACAGTAGTTATCCCAACCATGGGGTGTTGGGAATACTCTATACTGTCACCACTCTGCGTTGCGTACTACCAACAAATTTCGAGTGTTGTTGCTTCCGGAAGTAACAGTTTCAAGTCGTTGGCAAACTTTTGTCGCTGAAGCACCCGTTACCAGATGGTTGAATTTAATTACGAACTCGTGCCAGACAACACCTGGGGGTCTTTGGCGACGAAAGACTAGGATGTGGCACTGAGGAGGTGGGCAAATCGGTCGTACCAGGTGATGGATCACTCCGTCTCATGGTCCGTTTCTCGGTATTCTGCATAGCAGACGAAGTTGAAACTAAAACCTGCATGACCACTGCGACCTAAGTGGAGTTCAACAACCAAATCATCATTCATATTTTATTCGTTGATAAGCACTAGCTCAAGCACATATTTTCCATTACCTTTTCTGAACCAAGTAGGTTAAGTGACATGATTATAAAGCGGTACACTGGTTACCAGCTTCTGCAGATCGGCTTCAAATTATTCTCCGCTCGTGGCAGAGGTTACTACACATTGCACATTTGAAAGCACATGTGGTCAAAACGTGAAAGTACCTTCTTTCTAGTATTCGCAGTAATCTTGTCAAAATTTAGGAAACCGTTTCAGATGTAGACTTAGATGGACGGTACACCAAAGCTCTGAGACAAGCTTCTCTGCTATTTAACTGCAGACGGCACAAAAGTGAATCAGGAATCAAAGAATCTGAACACTCCTTTGGCAATACAGAATCAGTTCTTCTCCATTTGTGGGTCTGTCGTTCAGAACAAGTGACATGCGATGTAGCGTAATGTCAGCGTCCGTCATTTCAGTGTGTAACCACGTCTCCATGATGCCGATGATTTCGTATTTTGTAAAACGTGGCTATCTTTCAGTTTGACCAGTTTATTGAAGAAGCGCTGAGCATTCGTGTAAAAGGAAGCTAGTTTATCTGTCTTAAGTAGAAGCCATGTGTTCAAGGTAGTCAGCCGTGTGGGATTGTCGACCGATGTGTGGTCGGCCATTATTCGTTATTTTAATGAGATAATGCTAATAGTTCCCTACCTTGCTGTCGACAAGACGCGTCCCAGCCTTCATCCAAATCTAAGTCAGTATGGGGTAAAGGAGCAATCATTGCACGTACGTCTGCTTTTCCATTTGTTTTCGTAACTGCACTTTGTGAAGCATTTGCAGTCCTTAACCGAAGTCAGCATTAAAAGCATTTTTGAATTTTGCACGAACTATGTATCACATCCGTCCGTGCCCGCTTGGATTGAACTAAGAGTCTTAGTATTCACGGACGGTATCTTAAAAAATTTGCCGAGAGATGTAAGTTTTTGTGCCATCGAGCCTCAGCTTTATCCAATGAAAGTGTTTTCAGATGTGTCACCATTGTTCTAAACCGTGATCTCCTGCCACCTGACTATCGTGTGTAGGAAGCACTGGTTCAACTAAATGGAGACAGTGATTAGGCGATCATACGTGTTGTATCTTACTGTTCTAATGTTGCTTGTTCCACGGAAAATCTAGATAGATACATATCCCGAACAATTCATTCCGCAGCGCGATTGCATTGTTACACTAATAGTTATGGGACCACAAACGTATGCAGAGTTCCAGTGACTAGCGATTCGCTACAAGTTTGTTGGTTTGGCTTTTCTCTACATCAGCAAGCACAGTGACACTTATTGGTTTAGGTGGTCGGACAATGTACCTTCAACGTGAAAGCTGGTGATTTGGGTACGTTCGAACACACAACATTCACTGTACTCCTGTTAGATCCCTTTTTCGTTTAGCTGTAAGTTTTGAGAATCGTTTGTCTTGACCTGCTGCCAGGTAATGATTGCTTCTTGTTCGTCTCTATTCCAGATAGCAATATTTGTAACAGAAGGCACTGAAAAGTTGGCTTTGTCGGGTGATCTTTGCAGCAATCGCAGCGTAGTTGACTGAATTGCTGGGAATTTTTGTTGGGCAATATATACTTGAGATGCAGACACTGAGGTTCGCTGTTCGACTGTATTATCCTTTTTACGTATTACTGTCATCAAGACTGATGTGAGTTGAGTATCCACACGTTTCGTTTGGTGCCTGATTTTGTTGCAACTGGCACTCTTCTCCTCTCGGATGTACGGTCCGTTTTTACCTGGGGAAGACAACAGCCATCGGGACCTGCCTGATCGTAGTTCAGGAGCAACAGTTTGTGGAACATACTTGTGGTTAAATGTCCCTAGGTTTAACTGGTTTGGACGTTTTTCTTTGTAAAGGATCTTAGAGTTGATTCGCTGTTGCTTTTCTGCTACCAACCGGTTGCTTCGCTGGAATAGGGCAAGCAGACACTTGACAAATGGGGTCCTTAAACATGTAGTAGAGAACCAATGGACAGCAATGCATCCAACATTCCAGCCATGGTGTAACTCCACCGACGCTCTTCAGAGCATAGAGGAAAAATCATTAAGATGTCGGTAAACGAGTTGCATTAGCTAGTACCATCCAAAATGCATAGCGAAATGTGCCCGAGAACCTAGGCACATAAACATAGGTAATAACATATTTTGATTATGTCCATCTTGTCATGGATTTTCTATTGTGTATGTACTAGCTCTGCTCATGAGGAACTGCGATAGGTTGACTGAAAACTCGCGCATTTAGTGAATACCAAGATCGCTTCCTCGGAGTTAAATATGGCCAAGCTAAGGCCTCAAGCAGCCAGGGCAAGCCCACAGCTAACCCGAAGAAGACAACCAGACACTTCAACCGCACAGCAGCTTCTGTATCTTTAAATACTCTGGCTCAACTCACTTCCATATACGGACATGATTCGAACATGCCTACTTCCACTCCTTTCAACCGTGAAGCTAAAGTCAAGCCATAGGTGATAGTAGCAACTTCGAGCCCTAGTGCCTCCAACATAGATAAAATCACCGCATCGTAGTAATCAGTTGCCTCCACGCGAGCGCCAGAGAAACCAATATTGTTTACGGAAGCAGCAACGCGCAACATTATAGTGCAGCAAAATAAAATGCAACTAAACCTTTTAAAACAATATACATTAACACCTTGAAACCTGCAGTTGATATAAGAAGGCACGCTTCCGCATCTGTTGTTTGCACGAACGTTCCTATATCAGAGTCCAGGAAAATAAAGGGAAGTTGGTGGATGAATGTACCCAGTGGAGGTAAATTTGTGGTGCAATTAGTATTTAAGCTGAGCCCACGACACTGTGACACTTTCCACATCACCCTTATTCAGTGCATTAAGGTTAACCTTGATTTCTCCGGATGACAATGAGCTCCACTTATGTCACAGAAGCCGTTCATATGTTTTCGATTCGGCTCTGTAACTCATCATATGAGCTGCGCCTTCTTCAGGATATCGCTTGGAATGAACGTCATACATAGAATAGCCACCGGAAGGAAGTTCATAAATCTAACGAAAAACGGGCAATTATTGTTTACATGGTTCCTGAGCTTAAACCTCCAATTCTGAAGAAGCGAACTTGCACGACCGAGAAAAATGCAGTTAAATTCTCCAGAAATTTTCGCTCTCGCGACTGTGTCGCTGCAAAGCGGGTAACAAACATACCAATTTCACGCAAATACAAAGGGAACGGTTCCAGCTGATGCAGTTGGTACTTCCCTCTGAGCTAATAACACCGCGTATGCTGGTTAATTGGTCAGAATTCCACAAGTGGCTACCCACAGAAATTCGGTTACAGGCAAGGGGTAAGGGCCACGGAAGGAAAACGGCTCATTCGGGATGAGTAAACGGGTAAATATACTCCGCATACAGCTTTGTGAAAAGCTTGATGAAGTGGAAACCTTAGTATTTTTAGGAACAAACAAAACACATAAGGCTATCAGGGTCAGGACAGCCGTGAGCAGTCATATAACACGGCTGAACTCCAAAGACCAGCAAATTCGCTAAAAATGGCTAGTGGCTGACCCCCCAACAGTCTACGATATCCCCATCCATAGTTCAACATCCAATAATTTCATTTTGGTTTCTTACAAACTGACCTGCGTAGAAACTAACGCTTAAGGCCTTAGTATAAGTTGGTAACACTCCGTTACCGTCAGGCATCCGATTCTCGAGATATAATAATCATGATCAAAAAGTGGCCGTTGGGAAAATACTGACGCTGAAATCACCGTACCCGGTATGTCACCTCTCAGAAGCGACGGAACAGGTAGGAGAAGGGGAGCAATTCTTCATTACAAACCAAAGTTCCGTTGTGAGCTTATAGAGGATCCTTAAACTTGTCACTAATTTTTTATTGCAAAATTTGGTTGAAGGACGATGATGCCTGTCTCGTGTTGGTAGTTTCTGACTACCCCGATCTACTGCGGAGATGGACCACAGACTAATATCTACATTTCATATTGCGATAAATCAGAACTACACACAGATCTACATTACAGATGAATTCAACATTCATGTGTTTGCAATCCCAACATCCGAGGTAGAGCAGTTCAAGGTCTATTTAAAAGAGCTAAACTATAACATCCCCTATAAAATAGTTCACCGATCCCACCAGAGGCATAACAGCGAATAGTCCATCAATCTTGGATCTAGCGCTTACCGACGAGGAGCTCATGGTTGATGGGCGAAATGAATTCAGTCATTGTTGTCGAAGCCATCAGTTAACTTTACAGTTGTATTACAATTGCTAAGCCAAATACTCCAATGCAAAGAATGAAAGGATGTAATCTATTACGCACTATCACGTTTTGTCCGCATTGCTTGCAAATGCCAGATAGACATTCATTACTGAGTGCACCCTAGAGATAGCCTGGGATAAAATTTTGAAAACATTTACGTCACTAGTCAAAAAAGCATCCGAACAACAATCTTTTCACCCTCAAAACAAACAAAATCCTTTTTCAGTCGCCGAACATAGAAACATATGACCTTGACGGATCGAACATCTCACCTTTAGAATAACAATCGTAGCGCAGGAAAGTGTACAACCTAAGTAGCAAATATTCTTTAGAGTGGGTACGTGACGACAAGTTACCAAAACAACAGGAGCTAGGGAAACTCTTTTGTTCGGATTACATGCTTCTTTACCTTCAAGGAATGGATTCAGAAATTTGCAGCGCGGAATCCCACTACTCACTACGATTGGTGGGTATACACAAGGAAAAGAGGAGGCCAATTCCTTACAGGCCCAGTGCATGCTTGTTTTCTGAAGGAATCCTAGCCTCAAACACCATACTTGCTTAGGTCACCACACTATCAGTGTTATCCAGCATTAAATTCAGAAAACAGAAATCGTGCTGAAATGCTTCCATCCTTGCGTACACCTGGCAATCCTTGATTGGATAACATTCTCACGAGGACACGGCATATAGTAGCTATGCATCTAGCTTTAGCACTTGGATCCTTTCAGCGTTGTCTAGACGAAAACATCGTTCCGTCAAATTGGAAACAGCGTATTATAACCCCATTCATAAAGAAAAATGTTTGTTTTTGTAAATTACCTTAAGGTAATGCTTCTCCTTGTGCACACCAAACTCTTGAAAGAAAACATCACATATGCACTGATGTGCTACCTGGAAAGATAAGGAATCACTGCGCTGGAGCAGCCCGCTTTTGTGAACATCGGCCATGTACCACGAATCTTCTGATAGCAAGTGACAACTGGACGGAAACTACCGATGCCGGGCCAGGTACCGATGTTATTTGCAAGGACTTTTCGAAATTATTTGATCGCTTGGATCATCGAATCCACCTGCACAAATTACAGCTCTGCAGTACCGGTGATCTGGTATTAGGATGGATTGCTTATTTTCTCCGCAAAAAAGCAATTGGAGTTTAGAGTCTGAACATCTCTACCTACCAGATCCCAATGGAGCGGGGCGTACCGCAATCTTAGGTGCTTCTTTGTTTTCTTCGTAGTTTTCATAAACGATCTAGTGTGGGCTATCATCTCAAGATTATATTTTTGCGCCGTCTACATCAAACGTTGGCGGGCGATCAATAGAATAGGCGATTAAGAGATCATCCATCGCGACGTCGTTGGGGCCTGGCATTGGTCAGTGAGAAATGCACTGCCATAGAACGTGGGCAAGCGCAACGTTGTCCACGTCCAGCATACACATGTCTATCTCCACAAAGGTAGTGCGCAAGATTTGCAGAGAAGCCCACAGGAAGCTGACTTCGATGTGTTGACACAAGACAAAATCCGCTTCAAAAAGAGGTAACCAGTATGTTGGTCTCTTGCTGTTGGCATTTGAGTGCTTGAACTTATCCATCTTCTCTCTGATGCTCAATGCCTAAGGGCAACCCCACGTCGAATACACAATCCGGGCTTGACATCCTTGGCTAAAGCGTGACGCGGCAGCACTCGAAACTCCCCTACATCGACCAAGAAACGTTGTCTATGCATTGCGCAACCGTCTGTACAAGCAACGACTGAAGACACTCTGACTGTTCAGTAGATGCTACCGGCGGCTACTTGGAGAACTCACTATAGCCTACTATATACTGAGCGACCCCACTTAAGCATGCTGCCACTTGCTGATACTGAGCCAGAAAGCCCACCTCGGAGGCGATATCCTGAAACTGAATCAACAACACTGTCCTCCATAGTGTCAACTTAATTTTTTTCTCTGTCCGAGTCCGCAAATCCTGGAACGA
This sequence comes from Dicrocoelium dendriticum, assembly GCA_944474145.2. NCBI lineage: Eukaryota > Metazoa > Platyhelminthes > Trematoda > Plagiorchiida > Dicrocoeliidae > Dicrocoelium > Dicrocoelium dendriticum. The sequence continues at coordinate 53,517,322 of OX104060.1, forward strand.
CTCTGAAAATTCAGTTGTCTTTGCCCCCACATTATCTGCTTTCAACAACTGGTTGGACATCGAGGTAGTGCTCCAAACTTTGTTAGTTGAACGATTACCGCATTTATTCTGGCTGACTAGTCACTTTGGAATTATGCTCCCTAGTGAAGCACATAAATTTGGGCATACGGGTGAGCAATCTCCTTTTACTTGTTATTAGTATTAAACACCACAAGTTTTATTTGGTTTTGCCTGCACTATCTCACTACTACAACCTACCCTTTTAACACAGTCCTTCTCCTAAATTGTCTATGTGTATTTTATTTGATCCACTGAGGTTATATTTAAATTACAATGTTTTCTACTACCAGCCTACTGGACACGTTAAACCTGTGGTTCCTTACCCGTCATTAACCTTATTTTTACTTTGTTGCATGTGAAACAGAAGATGAAACATTAACATTACCATGCTAATCACTTGTCAGTCACTAGTCGGGATTGCACCATTTGCACGGATATTTTGAAGCGATTTGTTTGTGAAATGGATGGTCTACCATTATGATCCAAAGTGACGAAGCGTTGTTAAGTAAATTGACTCGACAATCAGTTGTTGATTACTGCGCCCAATTTCGCACTTCAACACGAGGAAGCAAGGTCGAGTGTTGCAAGTGGCCTAAACTATCCTCATTAGCTGGACAGAATAGGAAAGCGTAGACAGGACCAGTAGTATTAATGCAGCGAAGTCATAAGTCAGGCACATAGTCTCGTAGGAATACTCTAAAAACTAGTGGCTGCAACCGAAACAACTACAGAGTTTCGCGTAACACGCAGTTAAACTATGGGAATAGATATATAATGATTATGGATGTGCAACGGATGAAACAATTAGTATAAAGCTTAAAAGAGCGAACGCCTGGGTTTTACTATGCTTCAAAGTATACCTGCATAGTTGAAATAGACAGGTTAGCTATGCGCCACTCCCATTCAGGGAAGTCCATTTTAGCGGCATGGAATCGGTTTGTGTTCAATAGGGATTATGGCATTGCGATGAAGGTATCCCAAACATCCGGGCAAGAGCAGCACCAGCGAAATCTGGACAAAAACCATTACACAGTAGGGTCACTAACGTCGGCACTAATGTTGCGCTCGAGCATACCATTGTCATCTGTTCTAGACATGGGAAGATACGGGTAGGCTGCATGGTTAGATGCATTGACAGGTTGTAAAGTTTAAATCCTTACGTACATCGTTCAAATCATTCGTTTTATAAGAAGCCTAGACTAAAGATTTGTGAAAAAATCATTGTACAGACAAATCTGCGAGTGACGCGAACAAGATTGAAGCCTTTAAAATGGACCGGATTGATATTGGTAGCCTATACCATGGAAACATAAATCTGCAAAGCTAGCAAATCCAGAGATTTGTACTGTGTGATTTTAGAACTAAAATAAAATACGGGTTACATCATAAGGTGTAACGCTGCCTCTTTTCTGCCGAACACGGCAGTCAGAATACACATGTGAATATTTCAGCATCTGGATTAAATAAGCCTGGAAAGTTTCTACCGTGCAGGGAGCAATGGATCCAGTCACAACTGTTTACTTATGCCATTATAGTTGACTACAGACGATTTAACTAGTTGCTTAGTAATTCTGCTCTGCAGCATCAATATTATTATTCGTTCATTTTTCTGCGAGCTTACCCAGAAGCTCAAATAACACTACTTGTATTTGCATTAGGATGCACAGATTTGCCAACTTTGTTGAATGGTCTGGTGTAGTTATCAAACCGAAGTGGAGAAGACCACTGCCGCACCTTTCGAAGGCCATTGGGCTTTAACTTGTTCTGAAATTGGTGAGCAAAATGGCATGGTTGTAAAGCGGAACGCTTGTACCGAGCTTCTGTAGATAAACTGTGAATGCTTACTTTGCCCAATAATGATACCTTAATGGGTGCAGTGTTGGGGTCCAGTTGGTTCACTACTTTTGAATTAACGTCAGGTTATCAGGATGACAGTTGTAAGTCTGCGTTCACCCTTCTACCTGGCCCAGATGAATTCAATACAATGCTAGTTGGTCTGACAAATGACCCCGCCACTTTTCAGTGGTTGTTGTATGTGGCAATGATGTAACTGATAACAAACCACTGTCTGCTTTATTTGAATGTCATTGCGCATGAAAGGACGGAATATTTCTATGACAAGAGCCTAACTCTGGTTTCGGATTGTTTCATTCAATTGGCATCAACTCTTAAGTTTTCCAATTGCGAATTTCTAGGAAAGAAGGTAGCCTACCAGGGTCACCTTGTATACGAGGAAGGAGGACAGTATGATCCAGCCATGGTCGAAAATATTTTCTCGTGGCCTTTTCCATCAAATCGTCGATGTACTTATTTTTTTTGCGGCCATACTTGGTATTACGAAAGATTTGTTTGACGGATTTTAACTATCGCTGCTCCGTCAAACTAAATTCTAATGGCAGGAAAGACATTTATCTTGAGCGAAGTTCACCAGGAGTCGTTCGATAACTTTCGAAAGTTCCAAATAAAGCCCCATCTCTGGCATTTCCAGATAAACGCCCGCCCTCTGGTTACTTCATTCTCGATATTAGCGACAGTGACACTATAATTTGATCCGTGTTGTCCCAGCGAAAATCGGTCGGAACTGAGCCAGTTATTGCATGTGCCAGCAGAAGTCTCTCACAAAGCGAACGCAAGTAGTGCACCAAGTGGAAGAACAAGTTTGACTTGTGGAATTGCATTAGGCAGATTTGCCACTATATATTTGCTCGTAAATTCGTTGTATGAACTCACCATCATTCATTAGATTGACTTTCAAAAATGCCGTGACCCATAAGATTGGATCAACCAGTGACTGACACAGCTACAGGAATAATATTTCTTACTCTAATTTCGTCTAGGCATAGAGCATACTAACGCTGGTGCCCTACCACATAGGTCTCTCGGACCACATATCATGTCCATTCTGCACGATTACTTCCTTATACACCATCATGCTTAGCTCCGCAAAAATCAAAGGGTGAATGCAGCTGCAGTCAACTGATCCAGGGTTCAGCCCACTGTATGCCCGTATCTTGCCAGGTGGAATAGGCCAATACCTCGGCAACTGACTGGTGCCATCTTGTTAAACGAGTGGCTATGGTCCCTATGGCCTTATTTGCGTGCGATTAAAGGTATCACACACTTTTAGAAATAACCTAATTAGCTACGTGAAATTAGCTTTCTCAC
>OX104060.1:53520733-53556846 GCA_944474145.2 Dicrocoelium dendriticum
GAACTACATGCTTCTTACTTTCAAGGGAATGCATTCAGAAATTTGCAGCGCGGAATCAGACTACTCACTAGATTGGTAGGTATACACAAGGAACAGAGGAGGCCAATTCCTTACAGGCCCAGTGCATGCTTGTTTTCTGAAGGAATCCTAGTCTCAATTACAATACTTGCTTAGGTCACCACAATATCAATGTTATCCAGCAATAAATTCACAACAGAAATGGCGCTGAAATACTACTATCTTGCGTGCACCTGGCTCTCCTTGATTGGATAACATTCATACGAGCACACTGCAACTAGTAGCTATGCATTTAGAGGAAGCACTTGGATTCTTTCAGCGTTATCTAGATGAAAACATGGTTCTGTCAAATTGGAAACAAGGTATTATAACCCTATTCACGAAGAAAAATGTATGATCCTGTAAATTAGCTTAAGGTAACGCTTCTCCTGGTGCCCACCAAAACACTTGGAAGCAAACATCGCAGTAACACTGATGTGTTACCTGGAAAGCTAAGGAATTATTGCTCCGGAGCAGCTCGCTTTTGTGAACATCGGCCATGTACCGCGAATCTGCTGATAGCAAGTGACAACTGGACCGAAACAACCGATGGCGGGCCAGGTACCGATGTTATTTGCATGGACTTTTCGAAATTATTCGATCGCTTGGATCATCGAATCCACCTGAACAAATTACAGCTCTGCAGCATTGGTGATCTGGTATTAGGAAGGTTTGGTTACCTTCTCGGCGAAAGCTATTGAAGGTTAGAATCCGAACATCTCTTCCGACCCGATCCCAGTGTAGTGCGGCGTACCGCAATCTTAGGTGCTTCTTGTTTTTCTTCGTAGTTTTCATAAATGATCTAGAGTGGGCTATCATCTCACAATTTTATTTTGACGCGGTCGACATCAAACGTTGGCGGGGGATCAATAGAATAAGCGATTACGAGATCCTCCATCGCGAAGTCGTTTAGGCCTGGCATTGGTCAGTGAGAAATGCACTGCCATAGAACGTGGGCAAGTGCAATGTTGTCCACGTCCGGCATACACATGCCTATCTCCACAAAGGTAGTGCGCAACATTTGCAGAGAAACCCTCAGGAACCTGACCTCGATGTGTTGACACAAGACGGCTTAGGTAATTCAAGACAGTCAGAATCCGCTTCAAAAAAAGGTAACCAGTATGTTGGTCTCTTGCGGTTGGCGTTTGAGTGCTTGAATTCATTCATCTTCTCTCTGATGCTCAACACCTAAGGGCAACTCCACGTCGAATACACAATCGAGGCTTGACATCCTTAGCTAAAGCGTGACGTAGCAGCACTCGAAACTCCCCTACACCGACCAAGAAACGTTGCCTATGCATTGCGCAACCTTCTGTACAAGCAACGACTGAAGACACTCTGACTGTTCAGTAGATGCTACCGGCGACTACTTGGAGAACTCACATTAGTCTATTAGATACAGGGTGATCCCACTTAAGTACGCTGCCACCGGCTGATACTGAGCCCGAAAGCCCAACTCGGTGGCGCTATCCTGAAGCTGCATCAACAACACTGTCCTCCGGAGTGTCAACGTAAATTTTCTCTGTCCGAGTCCGCAAACCCTGGAACGACTGTGAAAATTCATTTGTCTGTGCCCTCAAATTAGTTGCTTTCAACAACTGGTTGGACATCGAAGTAGTGCTCTACACTTTGTTAGTTGAACGAACACCGGATTTATTCTGGCTAACTAGCCACTATGGAATTATGCTCCGTAGTGAAGCACAGACATTTGTGCAGACGGGTGAGCAATCTCATTTTATTTTTATTAGTATTAAACACCACAAATCTTGTTTGGTTTTGCCTGTACTATCTCACTGCTATAACCTACCCTTTTAACACAATCCTTTTCCTAAATTGTCTATGCGTATTTTATTTGATCCCCTGATGTTATTTTTAAATCACAATATTTTCTATTAACACTCTACGGGACACGTTAAACCTGTGGTTCCTTACCTGCAATTAACCTAATTTTTAATTTGTTGCATGTGAAACAGAAGATGACACATCAACATCACCATGCTAATCACTTCTCAGTCACTTGCCGGGACCGCACAATTTGCACGGATATTTTGAAGCGATTAGTTGGTGAAACAGATGGTCCATCATTATGATCCAAAGTGACTAAGCGTTGTTAAGTAAATTGACCCAACAATCAGTTGTTGCTGACTGCGCCTAATTTCGCACTTCAACACGAGGAAGCAAGGTTGAGTGTTGCAATTGGCCCAAACTATTCTCAGTAGCTGGATAGAATATGAAGGCGTGGACAGGACCAGTAGTATTAATGCAGCGAAGTCATAAGTCAAGCACCTAGTCTTGTAGGAATACTACAAAACAGGTGGCTGCAACCGAAATAACTACAGATTTGCGCGTAACACGCATTTAATCAATGGGAATATATATATAATGAATATGGAAGTGCAACGGGTGAAACAATTAGTATCAAGCTTGGAAGAGCGAAGGCCTGGGGTTTACTATGCTTCAAACTATACCTGCATAGTTGAAATAGAGAGGTTAGCTATGCGCCACTACCATTCAGGAAAGTCAAGTTTAGCAGCATGGAATCGGTTTGTGTACACTAGTGAGATTAGGTCATTGCGATAAAGGTATCCCAACCATCCGGGCAAGAGCAGCACACAGCAAAATCGGGACAAAAACCATTACACAGTAGAGTGCCTAACGTCGGCACTAATGTTGCGCTCGAGCATACCGTTGTCATCTGTTCTAGACATGGGAAAATACGGGTAGGCTGCATGGTTAGATGCATTGACAGGTTGTAAAGTTAAAATCCTTACGTACATCATTCACATCATTCGTTTTATGAGAAGCCTAGACTTAAGATTTTTGAAATAGTCGTTACACTGACATTTCTGCGGGTGATACGAACAATGTTGAGGCCTTTAAAATGGACCGGATTGATATTGGTGGCCTATTCCGTGGAAACATAAACCTGCAAATGTAGCAACTACAGCGTTTTGTGCTCTGTGATTTTAGAACTAAAGTAGAATACGGGCTGCTTCGTAAGGAGTAATGCTGTCTTTTTTCTGACTAACAAGGTACTCCGAATAAACATGTAAATTTTTCAGCATTTGGATTATTAAAGCCTGGAAATTTTCTAGCATGCAAAGAGCAATGGATCCAGTCACAATTGTTTACTTATACCATTATAGTTGACTACAGACGATTTAACTAGTCGCTTAGTAATTCTGCTCTGCAGCATCAATGTTATTATTCTTTCCCTTTTCTGCGAGTTGACCCAGAATCGCATTAAACACTACTTGTATTTGCATTCGGATGCACTGATATACCAACTTTGTTGGGTGGTCTGGAGTATTTATCGAACCGAAGTGGAAATGATCACTGCCGCACCATTCGAAGGCCATTGGGCCTTAACTTGTTCTGAAATTTGTAAGCAAAATGGTATGGTTGTAAGGCGGAACGCTTGTACCGAGCTTTTGTAGATAAACTGCGAATGCTTACTTTGCCCAATAAAGAAAAGTTAATGGGTGTCTTGTGAGGGTCCAGTTGGTTCACTACTTTTGAAATAACGTCAGGTTATCAGGATGAGAGCTGTAAGTCTGCGTTCACCATTCTACCTGGCCCAGATGAATTCAATACAACGCTAGTTGATCTGACAAATGACTCGGCCACTTGTCAGTGGTTGTTGTAAGTGGCAATGATGTAACTGATAAAATACCACTGTCCGATTTATTTGAGTGTCATTGCGCATGAAAGGACGGAAGATTTCTATGACAAGAGCCTAACTCTGAAGTCGGAGTGTTTCATTCAATTGGGATTAAATCTTAAGCTTTCCAATTGCGAATTTCTAGGAAAGAATGTAGCCTATCACAGTCACCTTTTATAGGAGGAAGAAGGAGAGTGTGATCCAGCCAAGGTCAAAAATGTTTTCTCGTGGCCTATTCCATCAAATCGTCGAAATACTTAGTTTTATCGGACTTGCTTCGTATTACGAAAGATTTGTTCGACGGATTTTAACTATAGCTGCTCCGTCAAACTAAATTCTAATAGCAGGAAAGACATTTATCTTGAGCGAAGTTCACCAGGAGTCGTTCGATTACTTTCAAAATTTTCATCTAAAGCCCAATCTCTGGCATTTCCAGAAAAACGCTCAACCTCTGGTTACTTCATTTTCGATATGAGCGACAGTGACACTGTAATTTGATCCTTGTTGTCATAGCGAAAATCGGTCGGAACGGAGCCAGTTATCGCATGTGCCAGCAGAAGTCCCCCACAAAGCGAACGCAAGTAGTGCACCAAATGGAAGGAAAAGTTTGACTTGTGGAATTGCTTCAGGCAGATTTGCCACTATATATATGCTCGTAAATTCGTCGTACGAACTCACCATCAGTCATTAGATTGACTTTCAAAAATGCCCGTGACCCATAAGATTAGATCACCCAGTGGCTGAAACAGCGGCAGGAATAAGATTTCTTACGCTAATGTCGTCTAGGCATGCAGTATACTAACGCTGGTGCCCTACCACATAGGTCTCTCGGACCACAGATTATGTCCATCCTGCACAATTACTTCCTTACACATCATCATGCTTAGCTCCGCAAAGACAAACGGGTGAATGCAGCTGCAGGCAACTGATCCAGAGTTCAGCCCACTGTATACCCGTATCTTGCCAGGCGGAGGGAGGCCAATGCGTCAGCAACTGACTGGTGCCATCTGGGAAACTAAGTGGCTCTGGTCACTATGGCATTATTTGTGTGCGATTAAAGGTATCATACACTTTTAGAATGAGCCTAATTGGCTACTTGGAATTAGCTTTCTCACAGCTGCAACTGAAGATATAACACGGAGGATTCAAGAGGAATCAGGACACGTTGGACAAAATAAGATGGAAGATGACATACAAGTTCAGTTCGCAATAAATTAGCAATCATGCGAGGATGGAGCAAGAATTAAGTACCCCGCAACCCGTCGGTGTGGGCCATTGCAACCGATAGTGGGGGGAATACCAAACACGATAATAGGAATTGCTATGGTCGGAGACTTTGCCCGTCACAACTAGAGCACACCGATCTGTTTTGGTTATGGTAGGTTACTTCACTAAGTGGTGTGCAACTGTTCCCCTGCGTAATGTAGATGCATGTGACATTACAAAAGTTTTCTTTAAAGTCTGGGTGACCAGGTAGAGATCCCTATACCAATTGCGCTCCCACCGCGGAGCTTATTGTGAAAGCACACTTATGAGCGAGCTGTGCCACATTTTCGGTATCCCGCAAACTCGAAAGGTCGGTTACCACCCAGAATGCAACGGATTGGTTGAGCGAAACAACCTCACGCTGCTAGACAGTGAAACTGTTTCTAAAAGAATAGACACCTCAGGAATGGGATGCATATTCACCGAAATGTTTGCTGGCCTATCGAGCCTATGTTCACAATTCCAAAGCATAAACACCCATTATTATGACGCCGAGAAGTAAATTGCGTTTACCATGAGATACACTGACGCCAACGTCGGATTACGTATCCATAATCGCTTCCAAAACTATATGTCAAACGCACTGCACCTTGACCCGCGTACATTCATAAGCACGAAGACACCTAAATATTTCAGAGAGCCACATGAAAGAGTACTATGTTCGCGTGCTATTTGGAAGCACGTTTAAGCCCGGTGGCCTTAATCATTGGAGATACCTGCAAAAGTGCCACCGAAATGTATTGTAGGATATCCCTTAGCGGGTCCCTATCCAGATTTAACAGATACATCGACATTCACGCATTTCAAATTTCTGAAGCCTGCAGGGCCATTAGCAGGCGCTGCGGACATCGTCTATTAGAAATGGAAAAATTGTAATAGCATCGTTGGCGATCGTATTGCGCGCCGAATTAACATATGTCACCTTCCATTTCAGCAAGCTTCTCCTGTCTACATGGTCGCAAACACCAACCGTTATATGAAGATGGCACAGACGCTCTTTTCTTCTCCATCCCCCTACCTGGGCCACCCGTTGCAACCTTGACATCATATTCACGCGAACAACTTCTGCATTCCGGCAGCCTACTGTGCCCCACCGTGTATTCCTATTTGTTCACTTCACCGCAATTCTTCACATCTTGATGCAGTTTGCCTCATTTCTTTAAAGAATATACTCCACAGATTGAAGTATATGCGTTGCATCGGAATACGTCTGACAGAGCTGTTGTAGCCCACCTCCTGAATGACTGACATGTGATTTTGAAAGTTCTCTGAACGCGTAATATAAGTATTTTCCTCATTAAGTAAAAATCCGCGTCCATACTTAGCGCACACTATATATAAAGGTCATGACATGCTCTTGCATGCGCAGTATAAAGGTATATTCTCATATGTGTCTATGTCGCTTGCAAGGTACACGTCTACTTTTTGTATTTTATCCTAGGTTTGGAAGCATTGTGGCCTGTTCCACATGGATAAGTACATTGCATGTAGCTGTGCTCATGCACACATTAGACTTTATCTGCGCCTTCATTAAATAGCTCATCAAATGACCTTCCCCATTATCAAAATCATTTAGTGGTGTCCAAGTAGTGGTAGCTTCCCATCTCAGTTCAAAATGATTACACATTCTCACACAGCCTGATAGGGATTAGGAGCCAATTCTACAGGAAAGCATATCTGCTTAGAAACAAGTCAGACCGCACATTTGTTCTGCATCGTGGTATAACTAGGGTAAATGCTTTGTTACAGAGATCCCGCCTGGAACCGTGCGGCAGTGTTGATGTGGTTAGATCGTAATAGGCGTCCTCATGCACCAGATTGTGCAACATCATCAAAAATGTTATATTCCTCGCAGCCATGACTGATCGATTTGATATTGCCGACATCTATTCTGATGGTTCTTAGTAGAATTTTTGCCTAAAAGGATTTTGATAAATAAATGCTGCAAGCTTTTTATCACTTTTCTTTCAGATTTCCTCATGCTGCCAATTTTAGGCTGCAGTTCTCTAGAATACAACGGTGGAGGATTATAAAATGCAGCTCTAGCTGCTTGTGTACGCACCTTCTGAGATAAATTAGCCAGAATTGTGCCACTGCAATCTTTTACTCAGTCAGTTCAGAGAACTTAGTTACATGAAAACCTGATTCCGGGATCACGGGTAGACTGTTGTACACAGATGCATTTGCCGTTAACTGTGATAGATCCTTCAGGTAGCAAACAGTTGCGACAAATTTTATTTGACTTTTGTGCCGCGAACGTCTTCATCCGCTAGTTGACCATGTCTGAAGGAATGAGTATCGCCCTGAATGAGCAGTAGTATATTCTTGATGGAAACGTCAAAACTCTAGACAGTTTTTGTATAATCTGCAAATAAGTGCGGCAGGCCATATTTGATAACTAAGGTGAGGTCATTGATATAAAGCTCGGATGTAATGAACCGAACAAAGTTGTTTTTTATAACCCCACTGTTATTTGGACAGGGGAGTGAACGACGGTTGTCTAAGGGGATTATTCGTGAGCGACCATTCGTGTATGAGGAAAGCCAAGCGCGTAGTGGGTCCTGGACACCAAAGGAAAAAAGCTTTAATGATTAGCGTTTGACAAGCTTCCGATCAACTGACGTGCATATCCAATAACTTAACTATGGTCCCATAATATGAGTTGATGTTATCTGATTTATGATTTAATTAACGCAGCTGGCAATTTGCTCATGACAGTTTTTAAAGGAAATCATGTAACGGCGTATGCGTCAGCTGCAGTGATTTGACGAAATTTATCACAGTGATTTTTACCTTTCTTTCGAATAAGCTGGCGATTATACGTGTGATGGTTTGGCCAATAATTGTCAAAATTCTCTTTTGCGCCCACCTTAGGGGTAGTGATGTTAAAGGAAGTTTTTCGCTGATCTGTAAAGCGGCTCAATCCCAGCTAAATGGTAAACATTTACAAAGGTGAAATTGAGACATAAAGTCCTTTTATTTTATAGCTGTTTGGGTACACCGTCAGCTTCCGGAATAGTGGACGTTTAAAAAAATTTTAAATGTTTGCTTGATACTGCTCAGAGAGTTGTGAATTTTAGATGTTACCTTAGTCATTCTTAAATTAGCATGCTTATTTATGGAGTTAATCTCCGGGTTCTTTGAGGTGGCAAAGAAGGGGCTAAATGTTTCACAATTGGAGACCGGGCATTAGTGTGTTTGTCCTTCCTTGAACAGTTCAGTGAGCAACGGGATGTTGGCACTACAACAGAGAAATTCGCAAAACTATTTTGCTTCACATGTCACTCACAGTAGGCTTTGCTCTTCCCGTGTTCACCGCATCAATGAGTATTTATTAGGAAGTGGAGTTACACACTCGACGAAGTGTCTAATCTTATCTTTATCTTTCCAATGAATAAAGTGTGGTGTAAAATGATGGCTAAGTGTATCCAGTAAAATTTTGCTCTTGGTTTTAATTTGTTTAACATATCGCCGCTTATTTTAACTGAAGTAGGTGACATGCAAGGCTCATGAGTTGCTGTCATGCATTTCGTAGTTTTCTGGCTTATGTTAACGCCGGCTACTACAGCATTCAAGCTGTCGCTAGCATGCAGCTGATTATCTTCCTTACTGCATTGCATACACTTGGTGGGTCCTTAGGACACTGAGTTCTGTTTTACAAAAACAATAAAAAACGATAAATTATATTCTCGGTGTTCCACGAGACTCACCAACAAAGACATAATCAAAAGTGATGTTAATACTAGGCTAGCGATAACAATCTTTCTCTAATGAGTATAGCCTGTTCACGGTGGCATGTTTACTGAAACAAATAAAATGACCCACTGATGTTAAGACTGGGTGCGGCTTTGTTATACAGCTTTGGTATTAGTGACTTTGTGATGTTTCGATAAACCGTGGGTCATGAGATTTTGGCTCATTATAAAGAAAGTCGAGATCAAACTTGCGAAACCTAGTTACTTTAAATGTGTGCGTTTTCTCTATGGACGTTTCTCTGAGATTTCTTAATGAATCTAGCCTTTCGTTCCGATACCGGTATTAAAAGTCCTCTGAGAGTCTTTTGTAGATTTCCCTATACGGTTTATAAGTAGATTGTTGTTCTCGGCGTGTTGAGATATGGTAAGCTGAAAATGCAGAAACCGGTTCCCATAATCTACACTTAAGGATCTGAAGATGATTGGGCAGAAATTATTTTGTGATTCTTTTGTCGTCTGCACTTGTAATCGAGTTCAGTCATGCTGCAGGCCCTTAGTATTACAGCCGTTACTTTGACTTTGCTAATTCTGTCTGGAATGTTAAAGCATTTGTTTTTCTCAAACTGAGCACTCTTTTATGTACCTACAATACGATAGATGAGATTAATTGCCCAGCTTTTAGCACCTAAACTAATGCTTTTTATTTGGTGGGTTATAACTGTGCCAAGTAATATTTGTGTATTTCAAGGATGGCCACGGTTGTTTTCATTTCAAAGTGTTGGGCCTCTAGATAATTGACCTTATCAGTGATTTATGAAATAACATCAGCGTTAGGACTAAAGCAGGCTGTTAGTATTTTGGGGTCACATATTTGTTAGCCTTGTTCGAGTAATATGAGAAGCACTACGTTTTGCTTGTTGTACAATACTAGGTGTTTGGGGGCATATTAACTTGCAGGTAACAACGTGACGAGAGTGCTAGCTGGGAGTTATACGAGGTAGACGTAGATATATAAAAACACCTAGCTGGATTCCTTGATACTTGGGCTTAGCGACAATTGTCAAGGGAACAATAAGCAGATGTATAGTGCGCTATAGAAACCAAACAAGTTTAATTCAAGCGGTTATTTTGATATGGAAATGTCTCTTATCAGATGTCAGTAGGTGAGGCTATTTGATGCATCACTTTGCTTTAATCAATCAGACTGATGTGTCCACTGGGATTCTTGGTCATACAGTGATCTGCGGGGTGAGAGGAAACGTGATAAAACCGACCAGCTTTGAAATGAAACAGCCGAACTGGTCGCTGGTACCAGTCTACATATCGTGGAAAAGGCCACACGGCGGGATAAGTGCTGGTATGTGTTGTGACTTTGTGGACTGAACTGGGTGCTGATAACGGCTGCGCGACGCAGTTGATACGAGGGTATATCCATCATCGCTGACTGAGAAACTCGATCAGCCAATGTGGTTTGTTGGCTAACAAATCTCCTCCGAAAACAGTAAGACGATATAGGTGCTAAGGCGATGAAATAAATCCCACGCCTTTTGATCCACTGGCTAGACAAGCTAATTTCGAGTACTATAAATGGAACTGGTTTGTGTGCGATGAAGTGGGTAGGGAAAGATGCACTACAAAGCGGAGTGAAGAGTAAATGAATAAGAGTTGTACAGCTGTCACAAAATTCGATGGATTTACTCCATATGTTTTTATTTAAATAAAAGGATAAAAAGACGGATTAAATGTATCATTATCTACGATCTGTTAAGACTACACGTAGAAAGCAAAAAATTTCTAATAGTTTTGGTCTTGCATCGCTTGATGCATCGAATGAATATCGTTTGTCTTCCGCTATTAGCAGCTACATATTTTAGGTGTTCCAAGCTTTTGTATGCCCGATTAATTCAGTTACTCTAGAGAGAAATATTTCTTAGGTTAATTTAGTGATAAAACTGTAACAGATAGAACCGATGTCCCAATTCCCCAGTTGTAACAAGTTTTGAGTGACCTAATGTATGGACAGTTTCTGTTGCAAAGAGACACAATTTTGTTGCAAGATGTATCTTTAATAGGCTATTTATTGGTACATAGAGCAAACTAAGGCCCGATATATTTTATAAGAATTAACATGATGCTTTTTGATAGAAGGTTTTTTAACATTTTTTGACTGCTGATTCAACCATGGTGTTGTGCTATTTGAGCATTGTGGGTAGGTAAAATATAAGTTAAAATTTCAACCAATAAAATAACCAACTAGTATGTCAGTCCGGCTAAAATCTACCTAGGCTAATCTGTTCATCGCTCAAACTTTGATGTAAGTAAACGTCATCGTATCATCTAAATAATGATATACTTTAAATTTAAGTTTAAAAAATGCACTATTGTCGTGTGTATTTGGGTGTTATTTTGAAAAGTCAGATCATTCATAAACCATACTTGTGGCTTTGGCTGTTCACTTACTGCCTAACGTTTTTATTTCGTTGATGATATCCAAAAAACAAATAAATATTACAAAGATCATTAACATTACGATATTATGAAGAGAACAATATATATGCCATTTGTTTTCATACATCTGCAAGCACAGGAAACGGTTGGTTTTTGTATCCTAATATGAAGGATTTGCTGGGCGGTTTGTATGAAGCCAACAGATTAATATTTTTCGGTGTTCAGGATATACATATTTTGTGATGGGGGATTGCGTAAACGGACAGAATATTTCATTTGTATATTCCTACCATTTTCCGGCTTGTGTTCATAAAGTAGATCAGACATATTATGCTAACGATACGTGTCGTGATGCAAGCAGTATCCCTACTATTACAGAGTTGAATGTGAAACAACAATGTGCGAGTTAGCATTGTTTGATTTATAAATTAGTGCGACTATATTCGTGATGGACAAAGTGATTCGATGCTGGAAGATAGTACTAGTTTATGATTTTGTTTTCTTTTTAAATTGGTCCTGTAATTAATCTCATTTTATTGTTCTTGCAAATATTGATAAAGTCGCGTGCAAGTAAATTGAATTTAAGTATTTTTGTAATCGTTAAAAATTATGTAACGGTGTATTCAATACAAATATTTATCGCTGTCTTAATCGCCTGCATCCACGAATCCTAAATTTACTAGACTTGAGGGAACACGCAGTTGTGTGAATTATAAGTGGCAGTTTATACAGGCTAACTGATAATAAATGTCATGGCATATTTTTACTTGGACAGATCGAAATGTTTGCACAAATTTTTTGAACTTATGCTGTAATGCACGTCAATGTTTACACGTATTATGAAGTAGATCAGACTACACAAATCAGTCATAACCGTGTGGTTAGTCGACCCCCTATAATTATTTATTAACAAATGTGGCAAGCTTGTTCATATCGACTAGTTGGCTCAGGGTTAAACATTACTGTTGACAACCCAGTATTGCGGTCAAACTGACTATGGAACTTTAGTACGAAACTGAACTTGCAGAGCAGGGCTAGTAGTGGGCGAGTGTTAATATTACTCTGCTCCACATAGGATGATAAAGAAAAAACCGAAAATGCTTTCTTTTAAAGGGGGTATAATCCTAAGTCGGAATGGCCAAAGCAAATCATTTGAAAAGGAGGTGTCAAAAAAAGCATAGTTGTGTGACGACAAAAGTCAGGATCCCAGTTCCAGCCTAAATATTATCGCCACATGAGGCAAGTCCACATCATCAAAAATTCTAGTGAAACGTAAAAAGGTAGAACTGTCTTATTCCTGATAACAGAAACCTAGTGACTAATGCTTAACATGTCTACTAAATTATCTATGTCGCTTAAAAGTTAATTAAAATTTATACACCATATAACGGCCTGGCATGATCTTGGGTTGTAGGCAAATCTAATTTATATTGACAAACACGAGGCATTTGATCAAGCGCCTAAAGAAGAAGACTAGTTAAAATTACGATCAATGGGATTGGGAAAACCGTTCTTTCTTGTATCAGGTCATAATTTATAAACCGAGCAAAGGTAGCACGAATTCAAGCTTCTAGATTTGAGCATATACATGTCGGTGATGATGTGATACACAGACTTGTTTTTGAATCACTACTGTGCCAATTCTAAGGTTATGCTGTTTTTGACATAGTAACTGTTGTTTTTATTACTGCTCACAATTACATTTAATTATAATTGTACTCTGGAAGCTTCCCATGACTCTTTTAATCGGAATAAATTTGTGTGTAAAGTAGAAAATGTCTCATATCAGCAAACTTGGTAGATGACCGGTTAATGTATTTATGGTGATAGACAACGTTTCGCTTTTGACACAAAAGTTTTATCAGGTCTGATGAAGACAATATGCTTACATTATGTCTTAAAGTATAAGGCTTGGAACCTCGATATCCATGCTCACTTGAATTCAGTTCGAAAGGAGACTATGTCACAAAGAAGAGCAAGTAGAAAATTGGAAAATAATGCAAGACTTTTTTTGAAATGGATCAACATTTTATTCTTAAAATTAGATTGTTTGGAAAATTGTTGACAATTCAAAGCAGCTCAGAAAAGCGCGATCGCATTGCACACTGGAACAAGTACAAAGAGCGTACACAAAAACCGCGTAGATACCTTATCAAAACCGTATTTTTGTAAGCGTTGTGATATGTTCAATTCTTATCAGTTCTGGGTAGTTCGCATGAAACAAAACTTGGTCCTATACGATACAATTTGCACAGATATACACGTCTCCAACCTCAACATGACAGCAATAAAATCAGTAACCTAAAACACACCATGCCTTAAAGCACTTCTTTTTGTTTGCCAGTGCTGGCTTTATATTACATATTAACGTTCAAATTAAAGGCATGCCATGAGTACAACTGATTTTTATACGTCATCAGATCAAATTGTCAAAATATCTATGTAACAAAGACATTTATATTTAATTTAAGCGCGCCCATCTTTAAATGATAGGATGTTTATAAAAACAGTATATCAGCGGATCTGTCATGTGCAATTTACCTGCTGCCGCCAGACCACAGAGGTAAGTATGGATGTACTTACATGGGTGCCCTCAAGCTTCTGACAATTTTGTTAATATGGCCATTTTTAGCATAACTTACGTTCAGATATTTAAGTTTAGTGTTAACAGTATTTAGTTACCAATGCGAAATAGCAGTTATGTATCTGACGTAACCGCAATCCTTATACAACTAGTCGCAACGTATGTGCAGTGTAAATCAATGTGTCATGGTGCCGAGCAGGCACAATTTAGTCTATTGCACATACTGATATTTATTTGTAAATCAAAGTTAGTGCTGAGAGGTTTAACAAATTTTGGTGGCTGTTACCAAACGAATCATAAGCCAATTCTTAACCTGATTAAAATTTTCATATTTTGTTGCCAAATATGCATTAGACATGTATCGGTTTCGAATCCACTTTCATGCACCTTTCATAAGATTAGGAGGCACTATATTGATTCAAACATTGACCGTGATGTAATTAAAACTCACAATCAGAAAGTTATTCTGTGACATGTAACCACTGGGAAGAATGAATGAATTCTCGTTTTCAATACGGAGAGCTTTTATGCTAAAAGAGAAGACCTACAATGCCAATTAATATAACTGATCACTTAAAAGGAGCAAACGCCTAAATATATTTGATTAGGAAACTGCGACTGAAACAACAATATGGGTATGGCAACAGCTAAACACTACTGTGGCTCCGTGACGATGCGTTACTCGGTCAACGCAAATAATTGACAGCCTTCCACTTAACCGCCTCGTTTAGATAAATCTTTGTTAAACGTCCGATGGTGGATTGTCGATAAGAGAGAGTATTTCGTGCTATCGTGTTACTTTAGAAAAGTGCAATTACAATAATGCATGTATCAGATGATTTGGATGCATCCGTTTCACACACATTTCATTAGTATGCGCGCAACAACAAGCGAATCCCCGCTAAACTACAGAAGTGTTCGCTTTTTGCGAAACTTATTTTCTCTCCAAAGACAATTGTCAAATAGCATTAAACATCTGCGCAACCATAGTAAACAGAAAATGATGTGCCCTGAAGTCGAATTCCTTGGACAGGTAGCACGTATTCTGATGGTTTTGCCTGCTAAACTCACATTTATCAGGAAGCTCTATTCCACCACTTGCTAAAGCAATGTTTTATATTATACAAGTTATCTCCGGAAAATATGCTTTCTCATGCAGTTATAAGTTAGTCACTGTATTTCGATAACCATGTTACTCCTAGGAATGATTTTACTATATCCCATTAAAAAAAACTGCGGTTCTAGTACCATAAAAAGGGCATTTGTGATGCGGAAACTTGATAATGGACCCACTATACAAACGGCACATAACGGTACAACTAAAGCTACACAGGGCAAAATAATAAGAAAAGAAACATCCGGAAAACATTGCAAAAAGCTAGTAAGTTGAGCAAATACAAGGACATGCAAAATCAAACAGATGAAATGTGTGCACACAGAGCAGATTACAAATATTGGCAATCATCTTATACTTGTAAGAACCAAATTAAATGCAAAAGTGTCTTTTGCCGTCGACGATAACCATAAGAAAATACAGCTATTATTATATTAATGGTGGGCAACGATCTGTTTCTAAAGTTTGCTTATAAAAACAACGTAGTTACATGCTAAAATATTTTTAAAAGACGCAAAAGCAAATATTTTATAAAAAAGGAATGGCCATCGCCTTCGATTTCACATATAGCATATTTACCATCATGCAAACACATATACACAGCACAAGTGTAGTAACATTCGTGAAGACACATCTTTGCTACTTAGTACGGAACACATTTTGAGCTGGTTGTAAATTAGTGATTAGACGCGATAAAAAATCATTCCCATACATTTGATCATCCGTTAAAAATCGGCATGTAAGTGTGCAGTCTAATGTATAACATTTGTACACTACAATGCGTTACGCTGACAATTGCGTACATCTGAGTTCTTGTGTGCCACTCAGTTTGGTGATTCCGCTATGATTATTTAGAAATGCTTGGTATAAAATGGTGAGGTTTGAGTCAGCTAGAGTAATTCGAATAATTCTATCTGCCAATATTTTATATACTGCTAAAAGTAATATAAATAAACTCATATATTGAAATGAAACTATGAATTAAACAAGAGCTTGTGTGTTAAAATATCTATTTGAGCAGCGAATAAATCACTACGGATTCACGCATGAGGATACATGTATGATTCACGTTGGGTCATCATTTACCTACATAACAAAAAATCACGGCCACTGAAAATAATTAAAATACAACTATATGGAATTTAGTTAGTGTACTACCAATGAACATTTGTCGAGTGCGGTGTCGCATGGAAATATGTGCCAAGTGCCTCTTGTATCAGATTGTTTATAGCATACGTTCCGTGTTTATAGTTTCAAATTTACTTTCTTTTTGAATCCGCATTTGATTATTTTTAAATGAAGAACTGTTTTACATTTTCTCTTGCATTATTAATTTTGTCCACTAACCCGCATTTTGATCAGCATATTTTCAAAATTATGTGCAATAGAAAATCGGCCATGCTGTTTTAATTGGTTGGGCCTATGACTAATGTAACTGGACGTTGTATGTTGCGTGTAAATAACGTGCGTAATACTGGTTATTTTCTTGAACAGGCAACGCATGTTTTATTTGTTAACTTGGCCTTTACAGGCATTACATAAGAAGTGCCAAACTTAAATAATGCTTGATGATTTATTTGTAATGCTGCTAGACAGCACGCAAATCAACCATCATACAGCGAGCAGTTTTTATTATTTAGTTAAAAACGCCTGCGCTACCTCGCTTAGTATCCAAAGGGTCCTTCTATGGGCCAGCCACAAATTGTCCATCGGCTGTTTAAGCATAACTGGTCTTCGTATGTCACATTCAAATAGGCACAAATCCCTGCATGTAGAAAAGATTAAGCGCTGAATGCCAGAAGAGTAAACAAAGAAAGCAAAGTTGCCAATCATCTGTGAATGCTGGAATTGCCATTTCATCCGAGTCCCATCTGAGTCAACCGCCCTAAATCTTTTCGAATGCCATAACCAATCTTCCTGATATTTTCAACTCCTAATAACATACACCACGGTGTGCGAAATAAGCGTTTAGGGAGAAGTTGCAATAATGGCATTATAAGGAGAATTGATGAGAAAAAATATTCCATGCAAGTCAATATCTACATGGACTGAAACAGATGTTGTTAAATTCCAACTTTAACAAACCATGTTCTGAAGAAACATGTCCCCACAAATAAAGAGCATGGATAAAAAGAATAACTCAATTTTCCCGTTCTCGAACTAAATCGAAGTACGAATGACGAAGAGACAAACGGCTGCATTGTAAATATTCCTGCAGTCTTCTCAGTTAGCTGAGTCTGGACCAACTAGAATCTAGCACTTCATGTTGTTCTGATGGTATCTAAAGCGGCTAATATGTAAGACCTTAGTAGTTTTGCATTTGAATGAACAAACAATTCTAGGTGTGCTTCCAACCTATCCGTCTGTGGGTGAAATACACGGCTATGTAAGATACGATAGCATCCGAAGGCAACCTTTCTGTGGGTTCAGCTTGGTGAAAACCGTGTGCTTATGTGATGGACTATAACTGACGATAGAAGACTGCTTATATATATTAGATCTTATATTAATGGACACTCCCTGGCGCTTAGTAAAGAGAGGATGAATAACATAAGCAATTTTGCTCATCAAATACTTTAAATGTAAAAACTGCCTATGCTTTTGTTTCAACATAATTTGTCATGCTTTGATTTATTCTCAGAGCTCAATGTACATAATCACAAGACTAATCCGTCCTTCTTTTCCTCGTAGAATTCCACTTTACCCCGGGGTCTTAACCTGTGTTACCACCCTTCATTTTCACGATAGATGACGCAGTTTTCAGTATTGATGATAAAGTTGGCGTAGTAAAACAAACTGACCAAAAGTGATTACTCGTAGTTTACCTCGCGTGAACGGCACTGACGTTGCTCAGTTGTGGACCGCATACGCATGGAATTCAGGTCAGGGGCAATAGACATCAGTGAGCATTTTACTTGATTGGATAGTCTGTGCTTGCGCCTTCCGGGCGTGCCTATGATAATGTCACTCTGCAGCCGGTGAATATTATCTTTTGCTATCACACTAAAGCAGTTTGTAAGACGGACTGAGGAATAGGACGCTTTTAAATGGCAGCAACTTTTATGAATTACAAAGAACTGGCAGAATCGTATACATTTTGAAGAGCAGCGTTTAACTTTGTCGTAGACGGTCTCCGAGATAATAAACGGATAAGGGAATCGGCACATTGGTATTAAAGGTAACATTCCAAAGATAGAGTTGTTATAAATGTCAGCGCTTAACTACCCTTATTTAGTGCATCTTTAACTAAAGATGTGCCTCGCTTCAATATATGCACTGCATCCGTGATTTTACCGAATTCGATGTGTGTCACGTGTTCACGTTTCGACAGGTTGGATTGCGGAAGGGAAGATGTATGAAATCAAATTGCCTCCTTGACGCTACGAAGCCAACCGATTTTCGTGGCCATGCTGATAATAACAGTCATAAAGCATCACCTCGAATTCCGTGAAAGACCTGTGTAACAGATACATATCCTAGGTGTTCGGAAAGTAAATTTGAAGTACACGCTGTGTGGATGCATTGCGACGCGCAATCTCAAAGTAGACCGCGATTCCCATTAAAGTGAACCTTGGCCATTCGATCACTAGGACCGTAGCTGATGAAGCAGCAGCAAATTGGGTGTTGCCCGCCTGAAACCACTGCACTCCATGACGAGTTTCGAGGTTATTTCCACTCACCAGATAGAGATAGCAGGCATCGAACCAGGGACCATTGAGATGTTAGTTGTGACCGCCACCCCTAAGCCACCGGGTCATGACGGGCAAAGCTTGGCACAACGGCAAATAACAGATTGGAAAGTGAATTTGAGTTACACGTTGTGTGGATGGATTGCGACGCGATTATCTGTAATAGAGCAAATTGATAATTTGACAAATGACTGTTATTATTGCTTGGATCTCTGCCTTCCGAAATCGTCGTCATCTTGAGTAGTTTCCAACCACCCTCCAGTGTAACCTCGGATACTTATCTGTTACACAGATTTGTCACGGAATTCGAAGTGATACTTGATTACTGTTAGACTCAGCATGGTCAAGAAAACCAGCTGGCTTCGTAGCGTCTAAGGAGGCAATTTGCTTGCATACATCTTGCATCCGCAATCCAACCTGTCGAAACAGGCACACATGACACACTTCGAATGCGGTACAAGCACTGAGGAAGTGCAAATAAAGAAGATAATCAACTCTTTAATTAAAGATGCAATAATGACTGGTAGTTAAGCGTTATCATTTATAACAGCTCTACCTTTGGAATGTTACTTGTAGTACCAAAGTGCCGCTTCCCTTATCCGTTTTTTTATCTCGGAGGCAGTCTACCAAAAAGTTAAACGCTGCTCATCAATATGTAGAAGATTCTGCTGGTTCTTTGTGATTCATAAAGGTTGCTACCATTTAAAAGTTTCCTAATATTCCGTCCGTCTTACAAACTGCTTTAGTGTGATAGCAAAAGATAATATTCAACGGCTGCAGTAACATTCTCATACGCAAGCCCGGAGGCGGCAAGCTCCGAATATCCAAGCAAGTAAAATGCTCACCGATATCTATTGTTCCTGGTCCGAATTCCAGGGGCATACTGTCCACCATTGTCAAAGTCAGGGCAGTTCATAACGAGGTGGATTACGAGTTACACTTGACTTCTGGTCAATTTGTTTTACTACGCCAACTTCATCATCAATACTGAAAACTGAGTCGTCTATCGTGAACATAAAGGGTGGTAACACAGGTAAAGAGCCCGAGTAAAGTGAAATTCTACGCAGAAAAGAAGAGCAGATTAGTCTTCTGGTTATATACAAGGGACCCTGAGTGTGAATCATAGCATGCCAAATTATGCTGAAACAAAAGCATAGGCAGTTTTTACATTTAAAGTATTTGATCGGCAAAATTGCTACGTTATCCATCCTCTCTTTAAGAAGCTCCAGTGAGGGTCCATTGAGATGACCTCTAATATATATAAGCATTTCTCTACTCTCAGTTATAGTTCATCGCATAAGCACACGGTTTTCACCAAGTTGTGCCCTCCGGAAAGTTGCCTCCAGATGCTACTGTATTATACGTAGCGGTGTCTTTCACTTACCGGCGGGTAGCTTAGAAGCACACCTGGTCAAGTTCGTTCATTCAAATGCAAAACTGGTGAGGTTCTACATACTGGCCGCTCCAGATACCATCAGAGCAACATGAAGTGCTAGATTATAGTTGGTGTAGACTCAGCTAATTGGAGAAACTGCACGAATATTTACAATGCAGCCCTTTTTCCCTTTGTCAGTCGTACTTCAATTTAGTTTGAGAATGGGCAAATTGAGTTATTCCTTTTATCCTTGCTCTATATTTGTGCGGATACGTTTCTTCAGAACGTGGTTTGTTACGGTCGGAATTTAACGGCATCTGCTTCAGTCCATGTTGATACTGTCTTGCATGGAATGTGTTTTCGCTTCAATTCTCTTTATACTATTGTGATTGCAACTTCTCCCTAAAAGCGTATTTCGCACACCGTGGTGTCTGTTATTAGGAGTTAAAAATATCATGAATCTTGGTTATGACTTTCGAAAAGATTTAAGGCAGTTGACTCAGATGGGACTCCGATGAAATGGCAATTCCAGTGTTCCCAGATGATTGGCAATTTCGCTTTCTTTGTTTAATCCTCTGGCATTCAGCGCTTAATCTGTTCTACACGCAGAGATTTGTGTCTATTGGAATGTGACATACGAAGACCAGTTACGATTAAACAGCCGATGGACAATTTGTGGCTGGCCTATAGATGTAACCGTTGGATACTAGGCGAGGTAGCGCAGGCGGTTTTAACCAAATACCCAAAATTGCTCGCTATATGATGGTTGATTTGTGTGCTTTAGAGCAGCGTTACACATAAATCAGCAATCATTATTTACGTTTGGCACTTCTTATGTAATGCCTGTAAAGGCCACGTTAACAAATAAAATCATGCGTTGTCTGTTCAAGAAAACAACCAATATTAAATACGTTAGTTAAACGGAACATAAAGCGTCCAATTACATTAGTCATAGGCCCAACCAATTAAAACATAGAATGGCTGATTTCATATTGCGCATAGTTTTGAAAATATGCTGATCAAAATGCGGGTTAGTGGACAAGGTTAATAATGTAAGAGCAAACGTAAAGCCGTTCTTTATTTAAAAATAATCAAATGCGGATTCAAGAAGAAAGTAAAATTGAAACTATAAACACGGAACGTATGTGGTAAACTACCTGGTTCAAGAGGCATTTGGCACATATTTCAATACGACATCGCATTTGACAATTGTCCATTTGCAGCATACTAACCAAATTCCATCTAGTTGTATTTTAATTAATTCAAGTGGCAGTGATGTTTTCTTAGTGTAGATAAATGACCCAACATGAATCATACATGTATCATCATGCGTGAAGCCGTAGTGATTTATTCGCTGCTCAATTCGATATTTTAACACGCATGTTCTTGTTGATTCATAGTTTGATTCCAATATAGGAGTTTATTTATATTACTTTTAGCAGTATAGAAAATATTGACAGATCGAATTGTTCTAGAGTAATTACTCTGGATGACTCCAACCTTACCACTTTATATCAAGCATTTCTAAGTAACCATGTCGGAATCATCGAACTGAGTGGCACACAAGAAATCAGATATACGCAATTGTCAGCTCAACGCATTGTAGTGTACAAAATTAATCTTTAGGCAGCAAGCTTACATGTCAAATTTTAAAGGATGATCAAATGTATGGGAATTATATTTTATCGCGTCTAATTACTGATTTACATCCAGACCAAAATGTGTTCCATACTAGATAGCAAAGATGTGTCTTCACGATTGGTACTACACATGTGCAGTTTATTTGTGTTTGCATGATGCTAAATATGTTATAGTTGCAATCGAAAGCGCTGGCCATTCATTATTAACAATTATTTGCTTTTGCGTCTTTTAAAAATACTTTAGCATGTAACTATGTTGAGTTTTTATAAGCATACAGTAGAAACTAATCGTTGTCCACCATAAATATAATAATAGCTGTATTTTCTTGTGGTTATCGTATACAGAAAAATATACATTTGTATTTAATTTGGTTCTTACCAATATAAGCTGATTGCCAATATTTGTGCTGAGCTCAGTGTGCACACAGTTCTTCTTTTTTTTCTTAGCATGTCCATGTATTTTCTCCACTGACTAGCTTTTGGCAATGTAATGCTTATGTTGCTTTCCTTATTAATTTGCCCTTTGTAGCTTTAGTTGTACCGTAATGTGCCTTTTGTACAGTGGGCCCATAGTCAAGTTTCCGCATTACAAATGCATTGTTATGGTACTAGAACCGCAGTTTTTCTTAATGTGATATAGTTAAGCAAAGTGAAATAATTTCTATGAGTAACATTGTTATCGAAATAGAGTGACTAACTTCTAACTGCATGAGAAGGCACATTTTCCGCAGATAACTTGTATAATATAAAACATTTCTTAACCAAGTGGTGGAATAGAGCTTCCTGATATATGTTTGTTTAGCAGCCAAAACCACTGGAATACGTGCAACCTGTCCAAGGAGTTCTACTTCAGGGCAAATCGTTTTCTGTTTACTAAGGTTGCGCAGGCGTTTAATGCTATTTGACATTTGTCTTTGGAGAGAAAATGAGTTTCTCAAAAAGCGAACACTTCTGTAGTTTAGCGGGGATTTGCTTGTTAGTTGTGCGTTTACAAATGATATATGTGCAACACAAACGGATGCATCCAAATAATCTGATACAAGCCTTATAAGTGCAGTCGTCTAAAGTAACACGATAGAACGAAACCTTATCCACAATTCACCATCACACATTTGTCAAAGATTTCTTTAAACGAGGCGATTAAGTGGAAGTTCGTCCATTATTTACGTTGACCGAATACAGCGTCGTCACAGAGCCACAGTAGAGCTTAGCTGCTGTCATACCCACAACTGTTTTTTCAGTCGCAATTTCATAAGCAAATAAATTTAAGTATTTGCTCTTTTTAAGTGGATAATTATATTAATTAGTTCGGTAGGTGCTCACTTTTAGCGTAAACGCTCTCCGTATTGAAAACGAGCATTCATTCATTCTTCCCAGTGTTCACACGTCACGGAATAACTTTCTGATTGCGAGTTTTAATTACACCACGGTCCATGTTTAAATCAAGATAGTGCCTCCTAATCCTATGAAAGGTGCACGAAAATGGTTTTGAAACCAATACATGTCTGATGCATATTTTGCAACAAAATATGGGAATTTTAATCAGGTTAATAATTGGCTTCTGATTCGTTTGGTAACAGCCATCACAATTTGTTAAATCTCTCGGCACTAACTTTGATTTACAAATAAATATCAGTATATGCAATAGACTAACTTGTGCCTGCTCGGTACCATGGCAGATTGATTTAAACTGCACATATTTCGTGAATAGTTGTTTAAGAATTGGTAAGTAAATGCTGGTAACACTAAAGTTAAATATCTGTACGTGAATTATTCTAACAAAGGCGATATTGGCAAAATGGTCAGAATCTTGAGTGCACCCATGCAAGTACATCCATACTTACCTCTGCGGTTAGGCGGCAGCAGTTGAATTGCACCTGACAGATCCACTGATACACTGTTTCTATAAACATTATAGCATTTAAGAGATTGGCTTGGTTATATTAAATATATATGTGTTTGTTACATAGGTATTTTGACAATATGATTAGATGATGTATAAAAGTCACTTGCGCTCGTAGCACGCCTTTAAGTTGAACCGTAGCATGTAATATAAAGCCAGCGCTGGCAGACAAAATGAAGTGCTTTAAGACATGTTGTGTTTTAGATTTCTGATTGTATTACTGTCATGTTGAGGTTGGAGACGTGTATATCTTTGCAAGTTGTGACATATAGGACCAAGTTGTGTTTCATGCCTCTTACCCGGAACTAATAAGAATTAAACTTATCACATTGCTTACAAAAATACAGCTTTAAAAAGCATCTATGCGGCGTTTGTAAACGCTATTTGTACATGTTTCAGTGTGTAATGAGATTGCGCTTTTCTGACCTGCTATGAAATGCCGAACAATTTTCCAAACAATCTGCTTGTAAGAGTAAAATGTTGATCCATATCAAGAAAAATTCATGCAAAATTTTTCAAACTTTCTACTTGCTTTCCTTAGTGGCATAGTCTACTTTGCGCTGAATTCAAGTGAGCATGGATATTGAGGTTCCAAGCCTTTTACTTTAAGACAGAATATAAGTACATTTTCTTCATCAGACCTGATTAAGCTTTTGTGTCAATAGCGAAGCGTTGTCTATCACCATAAATACATTAACCGGTCGTCTACCAAATTTTCTGCAGTGAGACATTTTCTACATTACACTGAAGTTTAATCAGATTGAAAGGGTCATTAGAAGTTTCCAGGGTAAAATGATATTACAATGTCATTGTGAACAGTTATAAAAACTAAAGTTATTATATCAAAGACAACATAAGCTTAGAATTGACACAGTAGTGACCCAAAAACAAGTGTGTATCACACCACTACCGACATGTATTTACTCAGATCTAGAAGCTTGATTTCCTGCTGCCCTCGTTCGGTTTATAAATTGTGACCTGACACAAGAAAGAACGGTTTTACCAATCCCATTGTACGTAATTTTAACTAGTCTTCTCCTTTAAGCACTCGATCAAATGCTTTCTATTTTTTAATATAAATTAGATGTGCCGACAACCCAAGATCATGCCAGGCAGTTAGATGGTGCAGAAATTTTAATTGGGTTGTTATGCCACATCGATAATATAAGAGACATCTTTAGCGTTATTTACTAGATTTGTTGTTATTAGGAATTGGACAGTTCTACCTTTTCTACTGTTCACTAGAATGTTTGATGATGTGGATTGTATATGTGGCGATAATTTTTAGGCTGGAACAGGGATCCTGACTTTTGTCGTCGCACAACTATGACTTCTTTTGACACCTGCTTTTCGAATGATTTGCTTTGGCCACTCTTACTTAAGATTATACTCCACTTTGAAAGGAAGGCTGTTCGGTTTGTTCGCTATCATCCTATGTGGAGCAGAATAATATTAACACTCGTCCACTAGTTGCCCTGCTCTGCAAGTCCGGTTGCGTACTGAATTTCCATAGTAAGATTGACCACGATACTGGGTTGTCAACCGTAATGTTTAACCCTGAGCCAGCTAGTCGATGTGAGCAATCTTGTCACGTCAGTAACTAAATGATTATAGGGGTCGACTAGCAACACGGTTAAGATTGATTTTTCTAGTCTGATCTACTTCATAATATGTGTGCACAGAGATGTGCATTACAGCAAAGGTTCAACAAATTTGTGCAAAAATTTCGATCTATCCAAGTAAAAATATGTCTTGACATTTACTATTAGTTAGCCTGTATAAAATATCACTTATAATTCACCGCAACTGCGTGTTCCCTCAAGTCTAGGAAATGTAAGATTGGTGGATGCAGGCAATTATGATAGCGATAAATATTTGTAATGAATACATGATTACATGCATTTTAACGATTACCAAAATACTTATATTCCGTTTACTTGCCCGCAGCTTTAACAGTGTTTTCCAGAACAATAAAATGAGTGCAATTACAAGACAAATTTAAAAAGGAAACTCAAACATCAACTAATACTATCTTCCAGCATCTAACCACTTGGTCCAACACGCATATAGTCGCAGTAATTTATAAATCAAACAACGCTAACTCGCACATTGTTGTTACACATTCAACTCTGTAATAGGAGGGATACTGTTTGCATCACGACAAGTATCGTTAGCATGATATGTCTGATCTACTTTATGAACACAAGCCAGACAAATGTAGGAATATACAAATGAAATATTCTGTCCGTTTATTCAATCCCCATCACAAAATACGTAAATCCTGAGCATTGAAAAATATTCTTATTTTGGCTTAGTGGAAACAGCTCAGCAAAACACTCATATTAGGCTACAAAAACCAACCGTTTTCTGTGTTTGCGGATGTAGGAAATAAAATGGCGTATATATAGTTATCTTCATAAGATTGTAATGTTAATGACCTTTGTAAAATTTATTTGTTTGTTGGACATCAAAATGTTAGGCACCAAGTGAAGATCCAAAGCTACAAGACTGGTTTATGAATGATCTGACTATTAAAATAACACCCAAATACACATGACAATAGTGCATTATTAAACTAAAATATAAAGTATATCATTATTTAGATGGTACGATGTTTACTTACATCAAAGTTTGAGCAATGAACAGATTAACCTAGGTAGATTTCAGCTCGACTGACATACTAGTTGGTTGTTTTATTGGTTGAAATTTAACTAATCTTTTACCTACCGACAGTGCTTAAAAAACACAACACAGGGTTTGAACAAGCAGTCAAACAAATGTTAAAATACCTTCTACCAAAAAGCATCATGTTAATTCTCATAAAATTTATCGGGCCTTAGTTTGCACTATGTACCAAAAATGACATATTAAAGATATATATTGTAACAAATTTATGTCTCTTTGCAACAGAAACCGTCCATCCATTAGGTCACTCAAAACTTGGTACAAATTGGGAATTGGGACATCGGTACTATCTGTTACAGATTTATCACTAAATTAACCTAAGAAATATTTTTCTCTAGAGTAACTGAAATAATCGGGCATGCAAAATCTTGGAACACCTAAAATATGTAGCTGCTAATAGCAGAAGACAAACGATATTCATTCGATTCATCAAGCGATGCAAAACCAAAACTCTTCCATATTTTGTACTTTCTACGTGTAGTCTTAACAGATAGTAGATAATGATATATCATTCAATCCGTCTTTTTATCTTTTCATTTACTTAAAACATATAGTGTATATTTATCGAATTTTATGACAGTTGTACAACTCGTTTTCATTTACTCTTCACTCCGCTTTGTAGTGTATCTTTCCCTATGCACTTCATCGCACACGAACCAGTTCCATTTATAGGACTCGAAATTAGCTGGTCTGGCCAGTGGTTCGAAAGGCGTGGGATTTATTCCATCTCCTTAGCACCTAAATTGTCTTACTGCTTTCGGATGAGATTTGTCAGCCAGCCAACCACATCGGCTGATCGATTTTTGCAGTCAGCGACGATGGATAAACCCTAGTATCAACTGCGTCGCCCTGTCGTTATCAGCACCCAGTTCAGTCCACAAAGTCACAACACAAACCAGCACTTAATTCGCCGTGTGGCTTTTTCACGAATGTGTGGACTGGTACCAGTGACCAGTTCGGCTGTTTTAATTCAAAGCTGGTCGGTTTTATCACGTTTCCTCTTGCCCCACAGATCACTGAGTGACCAAGAATCGCAGTGGACACATCAGTCTGATTGATTAAAGCAAATTGATGCACCTAAGTTGCCTCAACTACTGACATCTGATCCGAGACATTTCCATATCAAAACAACAGCTTCAATTAAACTTGTTTGGTTTCTATAGCGCAATATACATCTGCTTATTTTTCCTTTGACATTTGTCGCTAAGCCCAAGTATCAACGAATCCAGCTAGGTGTTTTTATATATCTACATCTACCTCGTGTAACTCCCAGCTAGCACTCTCGTCACGTTGCTATATGCAAGTTAATATGCCGCCAAATACCTAGTATTGTTCAACAAGCCAAAGGTAGTGCTTCTCATATTACTCAAACAAAGCTAACTAATATGTGACTCCAAAATACTAACAGCTTGCCTTAGTCCTAACGCTGCTGTTATTTCATAAATCACTGATAAGGTCAAATATCTAGAAGCCCAACACTTTACAATGAAATCATACGACACCAATTACAAGCGTTTTGCTCCTGAGCAGCAAGGCTTCCATCGATTGCGATCGTGCACGAGGAATGAAATTTATAGCGCGGGTTAAAAAGACCCAGTCAAGCTGATGCCGAGGAAGAAGTTAGGTTGGTCTAGTTAACTTGGTTAAAGGCATTGTATTATAGATTTCATCATATTCTTCTTTCGAAGTTCCTGT
Source organism: Dicrocoelium dendriticum (assembly GCA_944474145.2). Classification (NCBI taxonomy): domain Eukaryota; kingdom Metazoa; phylum Platyhelminthes; class Trematoda; order Plagiorchiida; family Dicrocoeliidae; genus Dicrocoelium; species Dicrocoelium dendriticum. The sequence goes on from OX104060.1 coordinate 53,548,546, forward strand.
ATTACGGGATCGGCGATCCTCATTTGAGTGGATAGCCAACTTTCTCCGGTAACAGCAATTATCGAGCAGCTTTCGGGGTTACCTATCTTATTGTATACAAATCAAGTGTGGTGTGCTTTACAGCCCAGTACATGGCCAGGATTGCTTTTGCTATAAATTAATGATTTAAACAATTAATAATTTAAAGTTGCTTACTGCTTACCGACGATATCAAAACAAGTCGCAGGATCCAGGCCGATTCCCGTTATAACTTGATTTAGTTTGACCAAGGTAAACTGTACTTCAGTGGTCAATGCAAAATATGCTGAATTTTAACGTGAGTAAACGCACGGTTTATTCTTACGACCCATGATTACCCACAAGCTCGAAATGCAAGTAGTGTAGCGACCTTCTGTGAAAGCGACCTGGGCGTTCTGGCCCTGCTTGACTTGGGTTACTTCGGCTTATCTGAAAAGACATCGTCCTCTGGTGAACAACACGTCGGGTTGTTGCAACCAGCGTTCGAACAAGCAGACATCCCTGTTTTCCACGGATCCTCAGTGCGTGTGTCCTCCCCCATGTCGAAGACGTTATGCATGCCCGACATTCATGGTTTGACGTGAGCTCACTACACTGGAGAAGCCTCAACGTTGCTCAGTTAAATTCGTCATTAGAATGCGCCATCATCATACGAGCAACAGCTGGAACGCTTGGGGACATCCAGCGCATGTTATCGTGGATTAAGGGTCGAGCTTATAATGGATTATTTGCATCTTGGTGAGCCAAATCATGTGCGAGCAGTTACTGCAACGCAGCAGTGGTACAAACGTGAGAGGTCACTCATTGAAACTGGTGGGATAGTAGAGCCGTCTGCAGTGCCGAAGAAATTTCTTTTCCATTATTTACGTGGCTCGCTAAACACATACCTCAACGCAATCAATTATATACATACTTACCAATACTTAAAAGACGTTAAATGTCGAGCCCATTCACACACATTTTGTTAACTAGAACTAACTATCCGTCCCACTCCTAAGAGTTGTCTTGGAACTGTTCCCATATAATGGTGCCGTGAAAGTACGTGGAGCGCAGTAGTAATGGAATACTAATTATACACCACTCCATTTGACAGTAAATGTATTAAATGTAGTTACTCGGTTCGATAACTACACCAGACCACCCAACATAGTTGGTAAATCAGTGCATCCTAATGCAAATACAAGTAGTGTTTAATGCGATTCAGAATCAAGTCGCTGAAAAGTGAAAGAATAATAACATTGATGCTGCAGAGCAGAATTACTAAGCGAATAGTTAAATCGTCTATAGTCAAATATAATTGTAGAAGTAAACAGTTGCGACTGGATCCATTGCTCCCTGCATGCTAGAAACTTTCCAGGCTTTATAATCCAGATACTGAAAAATTCACATGTGTATTCTGAGTACCGTGTTCGACAGAAAAGAGGCAGCGTTACTCCTTATGAAGCAGCCCGTATTCTATTTTAGTTCTAAAATCACAGAGTACAAAACGCTGTAGTTTCTACCTTTGCAGATATATGTTTCTATGAAATAGGCCACCAATATCAATCAGGTCCAATTTAATGGCCTCAACATTGTTCGTATCACTCGCAGATTTGTCAATACAACGACTATTTCACAAATCTTTAGTCTAGACTTCTCATAAAACGAATGATGTGAACGATGTACGTAAGGATTTAAACTTTACAACCTATCATTGAATCTAACCATGCAGCCCGTCCGTACCTTCGAATGTCTAGAACAGGTGACGACGGTATGCTCGAGCGCAACATTAGTGCCGACGTTAGCGACCCTACTGTGTATTGATTTCTGTCCGGATTTCGCTGTGTGCTGCTCTTGCACGGATGGTTGGGATGCCTTCATCGCAATGATCTAATCTCCAGTGAACACAAAGCGATTCCATGCCGCTAAAATTGACTCACCTGATTGGTAGGAGCGCATAGCTAACCTCTCTATTGCAACTATGCAGGTATAATTTGAAGCATAGTAAACTCCAGGCGTTCGCTCTTTCAAGCTTGATACTAATTGTTTCAGCCTTGGCACTTCCATATTCATTATATATCTATTCCCATAGCTTAACTGCGTGTTATGCGCAACTCTGTAGTTATTTTGTTTGCAGCCACCAGCTTTTGGAATATTCCTATGAGACTAGGTGCTTGACTTATGACTTCGCTGCATTAGTACTACTGGTCCTGTCCACGCTTTCATATTCGATACAGCTACTGAGAGTACTTTAGGCCACTTGCAACCCTAGACCTTGCTTCCTGTTGTTGAAGTGCGAAATTGGGCGCAGTAATCAACAACTGATTGTCGAGTCAATTTACTTAACAACGCTTTGTCGCTTTGGATCATAATGGTGGACCATCCATTTCACAAACAAATCGCTTCAAAATATCCGTACAAAGTGTGCAGTCCCGGCAAGTGATCGACAAGTGATTAGCATGGTGATGTTGATGTTTCATCTTCTGTTTCACATGCAACAAAGTAAAAATTAGGTTAATTGCGGGTAAGGAACCACAGGTTTAACGTGTCCCGTAGCGTGTTAATAGAAAATATTGTGATTTAAAGATAACATCAGGGGATCAAATAAAATACGCATAGACAATTTAGGAAAAGGATTGTGTTAAAAGGGTAGGTTATAGCAGTGAGATAGTACAGGCAAAACCAAACAAGATTTGTGGTGTATAATACTAATAAAAATAAAATGAGATTGCTCACCCGTCTGCACAAATGTCTGTGCTTCACTACGGAGCATAATTCCATAGTGGCTAGTTAGCCAGAATAAATCCGGTGTTCGTTCAACTAACAAAGTGTACAGCGCTAATTCGAATTCCAACCAGTTGTTGAGAGTAGCTAGTGTGGGGCCACAGACAAATGAATTTTCAAAGTCGTTCCATGGTTGACAGACTCAGACAGAGAAAAGCTTACCTTGACACACTGGAGGACAATGTTGCTGATTCAATTTCAGGATATTGCCTCCGAGGTGGGCTTTCGGGCTCAGTATCAGCAGGTGGCAGCATACTTAAGGGGGTCACTGAGTATCTAGTGGGCTAATGTGAGTTCTCCAAGCAGTCGCCAGTAGCATTCACTAAACAGTCAGATTGTCTTCAGTCGTTGCTGGCACAGAAGATTGCGCAATGCATAGACAACGTTTGTTGGTCGATGTGGGGGTGTTTCAAGTGCTGCCACGTCATGCTTTAGCCAAGGATGTCAAGCCTGGATAAGGTATTCGACGTGGGAAAGCCCGTAGGCATTGAGAATCAGAGAGAAGATGGATGAATTCAAACACACAAATGCCAACCGCAAGAGACCAACATACTGGTTACATCGTTTTTAACCGGATTCTGACTGTCTGGAAGTACCGAAGCCGTCTTGTGTCAACACATCGAGGTCAGGTTCCTGAGGGCTTCTCTGCATATCTTGCGCGCTACCTTTGTGGAGATAGGCATGTGTATGCTGGACGTGGACAACATTGCACTTGCCCACGTTCTATGGCAGCGCATTTCTCAATGATCAATACCAGGCTCCAACGATTTCGCGATGGAAGATCTCGTAATCGGTTATTCTATTGATCGCCCGCCAACGTTTGATGTCGACCGCGTCAAAATAAAATTGTGAGATGATAGCCCACTCTAGATCGTTTATGAAAACTATGAAGAAAACAAAGAAGCATCTAAGATTGCGATACGAAGCACTCCATTAGGATCGGGTCGGTAGAGATGTTCGGACTCTAACTTCCAATAGCTTTCGCGGAGAAGGTAACCAAGCCTTCCTAATACCAGATCACCAATGCTACAGAACTGTAATTTGTTCAGGTAAATTCCATGATCCAAGCGATGGAATACTTTCGAAAACCCCATGCAAATAACATCGGTACCTGGCCCGTCATCGGTTGTTTCAGTCCAGTTGTCACTTGCTAACAGCAGATTCGTGGTACATGGCCGATGTTCACAAAAAGCGGGCTGCACTGGCGCAACAATTCCTTAGCTTTCCAGGTAACCCATCTGCGATGTTTGATTACAAGAGTTTGGTGGGCACAAGGAGAAGCGTTAACTTAGGGTAATCTACAGGATCAAACATTTTTCTTCGTGAATAGGTTTATCATACCTTGTTTCCAAATTGACAGAACCATGTTTTTATCTAGAAAACGCTGAAAGGATCCAAGTGCTTCAGCTAGATGCATAACTACTATCTGCAGTGTGCTCGTATGAAGGTTATCCAATCAAGGAGAGCCAGGTGTACGCAAGGATTGTAGCAGTTCAGCGCCATTTCTGTTGTGAATTTTATGTTGGATAAAACTGACGGTGTGGTGAATTAAGCAGGTATAGTGTTTGAGGCTAGGACTCCTTCAGAAAACAAGCATGCACTGTGCCTGTAAGAATTGGCCTCCTCTTTCCCTTGTGTATACCCACAAATCATAGTGAGTAGTAGGATTCCGCGCTGTAAATTTCTGAATCCATTATATTGAAAGTAAAGAAGCATGTAGTTCGAACGAAAGCATTTCACTAGCTCCTGTTGGTTTGATAACTTGTCGTCACCTACCCACTATAAAAAAATAATTTCTACTTAGCTGTACACTTTCCTGCGCTAGGATTGATATTGTAAAGGTGCGGTGTTCGATCCCTCAAGGTCATATGTTTCCGTGTTCGGCGACTGAAGAGGGATTTTGTTTGTCGGGACGGTGAAAAGATTGTTGTCGGGATGCTTTGTTGTCTAGTGACGTAAATGTTTTCAAACGTTTATCCTAGGCTATCTCTAGGGTGCACTCAATAATGAATGGCTATCTGGCATTTGCAAGCAATGCAGACAAACGTGATAATGCATAATAGATTACATCCTTTCATACTCTGCATTAGGTTATTCGGCTTGCAATTGTAATAAAACAGTAAAGTTAAGAGATGACTTCGACATAAATGACTGAATTCATTTCGCCCATCAACCTTGAGCTCCTCGTCGGTAAGCGCTCGATCCAAGATTGATGGACTATTCACTGTTATGCTCCTAGTGGGATCGGTGACGGAGTGTTACCAACTTATACTAAGGCCTTATGCGTTAGTTTCTACACAGGTCAGTTTGTAAGCAACCAAAATAAACTCATTGGATGTTGAAACAATGATGGAGATTGTGCAGACTGTTGAGGGGTCAGCCGCTAGCCGTTTTTTGCGAATTCGCTGGTCTTTGGAGTTTAGTCTTGTTATAAGACTGCTCTCGGCTATCCTGAACCTGGTAGCCTTGTGTGTATTGTTTATTCCCAAAAATACGAAGGTTGCCATTCTATCAAGCTTTTCATAAAACTGCATGAGGAGTATATTTACCTGTTTACTCATCCCGAATGAGCCGTTAGCATTCCGTGGCCCTTGCCAATGCCTGTAACCGAATTTCTGTGGGTAGATAGTTGTGAAATTTAGACCAATTAACCAGTATACGCGGCGTTATTAGCACAGAATGAAGGATCAACTGCAGCAGCTGGGACCGTACCCTTTGTATTTGCGTTAAATTGGTATGTATGTTACCCGCTTTGCAACGACACAGTCGAGAGAGCGAGAATTTCTGGAGAATTTAACTTCATTTTTCTCGGTCGTGCAACTTCGCTTCTTCAGAGGAGGACGTTTAAGCTCAGGAACCATGTAAACAATAATTGCCCGTTTTTCGTCAGATTTATGAACTTCCTCCCGGTGGCTATTATATGTAGGACGTTCATTCCAAGCGATATCCTTAAGAAGGCGCATCTCATGTGATGAGTTACAGGGCCGAATCGAAGACACGGGAACGGCCTCTGTGACATAAGTGAAACTCATTGTCATCCGGAGAAGTCAAGGTTAACCTTTATACACTGAATAAGGGTGATGTGGAAAGTGTCACAGTGTCGTAGGCTCAGCTTAAATACGAAGTGCACCACAAATTTACCTCCACTGGGTACATTCGTCCACCAACTTCCCTTTATTTTACTGGAATCTGATACAGGAACGTTCGTGCAAACAATAGATGCGGAAGCGTGCCTTCTTATATCAACTGCAGGTTTCAAGGGATTAATGGATATTGTTTTTAAAGATTTAGTTGCATTTCATTTTGCTGCACTCTAATGTTGCGCGTTGCTGCTACCGTAAACAATGTTGGTCTCTCTGGCGCTCGCGTGGAGGCAACTGGTTTCTACGATGCGGCGCATTTCTCTATGTTGGAGACACTAGGGCTCGAAGCTGCTACTATCACCGCTGGCTTGACGTTGGCTTCAAGGTTGAAAGGAGTGGAAGTAGGCATTTTGAATCATTTCCGTATATGGAAGTGAGGTGAGCCAGAGTATTTAAAGATACAGAAGCTGCTGTGCGGTTGAAGTGTCTGGATGTCTTCGTCGGGTTAGCGTTGAGCTTGCCCTGGCTGCTTGTGTGCTTAGCTTGGTTGAATTTAACTCCGAGGAAGCGATCTTAGTGTTCACCAAATGCGCGAGTTTTCAGTCAACCTCTCGCAGTTCCTCACGAGCAGAGCTAGTCAGTACACAATAGAAATTCCATGACAAGATGGACAAAATGAAAATGTGTTATTACCTATGTTTATATGCTTACGTTCTTTGGCACATTTCCCTATGGATTTTGCATGCTACTAGTTAATGCAACTCTTTTACCGATATCTTAATGATTTTACATCTATGCTCTGAAGAGCGGCGGTGGAGTAGCACCATGGCTGGAATGCTGGCTGAATTACTGTCCCTTGGTTCTCTCCTACATGTTTGAGGACCCCATTTGTCAAGTGTCTGCTTGTCCTAGTCCGGCAAAGCAACCGGTTGGTAGCAGAAAAGCAACAGCGAATCAACTCTAAGATCCTGTACATGGAAAAACGTCCAAACCAGTTAAACCTAGGGACATTTAACCACAAGTATGTTGCACAAACTGTTGCTTCTGAACTACGATCAGCCAGGTCCCGATCGCCGTTTTCTTCCCAGATAATAACGGACCGTAATTCCGGGAGGAGAATAGTGCCAGTGGCAAAAGAAATCAGGCACCAAACGAAACGTGTGGATACTCAACTCCCATCAGTCTTGATGACACTAATACGTAAAAAGGATAATGCAGTCGAACAGCGACCCTCAGTGTCTGCAGCTCAAGCGTATATTGCGCAGCCAAAATTCCCAAAACATCAGTCAACTATTCTGCGATTGCTGCAAAGATCACCCGACAAAGTCACTTTTCAATGCATTCCATTAAAAAATATTGCTATCTGGAATAGAGACGAACAAGAAGCGATCATTACCTGGCAGCAGGTCAAGAAAAACGTATCTCAAAATTACAGCTAAACGAAAGTGGGATCTAACAGGAGTACAGTGAATGTTGTGTGTTCGAACGCACCCAAATCACCAGCTTTCACGTTGAAGGTACATTGTCCGGTCACCTAAACCAATAAGTGTCAATTTGGTTGCTGATGTAGAGAAAAGCCAAACCAACAAAAGTGTAGCGAATCGCCAGTCAAAGAATCTCAAAGGATCTCTAAATAATGTGGAAAATATTCTGCTCAATGCAATCACGCTGCGGAATGAATCGTTCGGAATATGTATCTATCTAGATTTTCCGTGGAACAAGCAACATTAGAACAGAAAGATACAACACGCATGATCGCCTAACCACTGTCTCCATCCAGTTGTACCAGTGCTTCCTACACACGATAGAGATGTGGCAGGTGATCACGGTTTAAACCAATGGTGACTCATCCGAAAACACTTTCATTGGATATGGCTGAGGCTCGAAGGCACAAAATCTTACATCTCTCGGCAAATTATTAAAGATACAGTCCGTGAATACTAAGACTCTTAGCTCAATCCAAGCGGGCACCGACGCATGTGATACATAGTTAGCGCAAAATTGGAAAATGCTTTTAATGTTGACTTCGGTTAAGGACTGCAAATGCTTCACAAAGTCCAGTTACGAAAGCAAATGGAAAAGCAGTCGTACGTGCAATGATTGCTCCTTTAACCCATACTGACGTAGAATTGGATGAAGGCTGCGACTCAATAAAGCACCGACTTATTCGTTGCTGATGGGAGTAACCAACGCAATGTCTTTTAGTGAAACATGCTTTACTGGCTACACTGACTGTAATAATTAAGTTCGCTACCTAAGGAGAAGCCTGGAGTTAGTTTACAAAAGACGCGTTCTTTAATGATCTGAATCTTATCAGAATCTAGAAAAGCGTATTTGATCCCACATATGTTTATTTAACTCACACTTAACCATCGAATTTAAACGCAAGGCCGCTTTCCACAAAATAAACTTTACCGTTTAAGGATGACAATGTAGC
>OX104060.1:53557170-53576072 GCA_944474145.2 Dicrocoelium dendriticum
AGTTGAGATAAACCGACCTACCCTGACGTATGATGCCCCTGATATCACTAACGTTGTTTAATCCAGTCCGGTCTGTCCAGTTCTGTCTTTCTGCAGCATATGTATTCACTTTTTTGCAATTGTTCTACTACGGTCTCGTTTGCTTACCTAGTTATTTAGCCTGCATGGTCCATCGGATATTTAGGAATTAGCTACACTCAGTGAAATTGAAAATGCGATGACAATCATACAGACATACAACGTACGTCTGCCTTCAATTTGCTTTCGTCACTGGACTTTTGTGAAGCATTTGCAGTCCTTAAACGAAATCAGCATTAAAAGCATTTTCGAATGTTGCGCCAACTATGTTGCACATCCGTCGCTGCCCGCTTGGATTGAACTAAATGTCTTTGTATTCACGGACTGTATCTTAAATAATTTACCGAGTGATGCAAGTTTTTGTTTTCGGATGAGTCACCATTGTTCTAAACCGTGTTTTCCTGCCACCTGACAATCGTGTGTAGGAAGCACTGGTACAACTGGATGGAGACAGTGGTTAGGCGATCAAGCGTGTTGAAGCTTTCTGTTCTAATGTGGCTTGTTCCAAGGAAAAATTAGATAGGTACATACCCCGAACAATTCACTCCGCTGCGCGATTGCATTGAGCAGAATATTTTCCACATTCGTTAAGGATCATTTGTTACTCTAATAGGTGTGGGCCCACAAACGTATGCAGAGTTCCAGTGACTAGCGATTCGCTAGAAGTTTGTTGGTTTAGCTTTTCTCTACATCAGCAAGCACAGTGACACTAATTGGTTTAGGTGGTCGGACAATGTACCCTCAACGTGAAAGCTGGTGATTTGGGTACGTTCGAACACACAACATTCACTGTACTCCAGTTAGATACTTTTTTCTTTTAGCTGTAAGTTTTAAGGGTCGGTTGTCCTGATATGCTGACAAGTGATGATTGCTTCTTGTTAGTCTCTATTCCAGGTGGCAATATTTGTAACAGATGGCATTGAAAAGGTGGTTTTGTCGGGTGATCTTTGCAGCAATCGCAGTATAGATGACTGATGTGCTGGGAATTTCGGCTGGGCAATATACACTTAAGCTGCAGACAATGAGGGTCGCTGTTCGACTGTATTATCCTTTTTACGTATTAGTGTCATCAAGACTGATGGGAGTTGAGTATCCACACGTTTCGTTTGGTGCCTGATTTTGTTGCCACTGGCACTCTTCTCCTCTCGGATTTACGGTCCGTTTTTACCTGGGGAAGACAACGGCGATCGGGACCTGGCTGATTGTAGTTCAGGAGCAACAGTTTGTGCAATATTCTTGTGGTTAAATATCCCTAGGTTTAACTGGTTTGGGAGATTTTCCATGTACAGGATCTTAGAGCTGATTCGCTGCTGCGATTCTGCTACCAACCGGTTGCTTTGCCGGACTAGGGTAAGCAGACACTTGACAAATGGGGTTCTCAAACATGTAGTAGAGAACCAATGGACAGCAATGCAGTCAGCATTCCAGCCATGGTGCAACTCCACCGACGCTCTTCAGAGCGTAGAGGTAAAATAATTAAAATGTCGGTAAACGAGTTGCATTAGCTAGTACCATCCAAAATGCATAGGGAAATGTGCTCGAGAACCTAGGCACAAAACAAAGGTAATAACAAATTTTGATTTTGTCCATCTTGTCATGGAATTTCTATTGTGTACTTACTAGCTCTGCGCATAAGGAACTGCGATAGGTTGACTGAAAACTCGCGCACTTAGTGAATAGCAAGATCGCTTGCCCGGAGTTAAATATGGCCAACCTAAGGCCATACGCAGCCAGAGCAAGCGAACGGCTAACCCGAAGAAGACAACCAGACACTTCAACCGCACAGCTGCTTCTGTTTCTTTAAATCCTCTGGCTCAGCTCACTTCCATATACGGACATGATTCGAGCATGCCTACTTCCACTCCTTTCAACCGTGAAGCCAAACTCAAGCTACCGGTGATAGTAGCAGCTTCGAGCCCTAGTGCCTCCAACATAGAGAAAAGCGCCGCATCGCAGTAATTAGTTGCCTCCACGTGAGCGCCAGAGAGACCAACATTGTTTACGGTAGCAGCAACGCGCAACATTAGAGTGCAGCAAAATGAAATGCAACTAAACCTTTTAAAACAATATCCGTTAATCCCTTGAAACCTGCAGTTCATATAAGTATGCACGATTCTGCATCTGTTGTTTGCACGAACGTTCCTGTATCAGAGCCCAGTAAAATAAAGGGAAGTTGGCGGATGAATGTAGCCAGTGGAGGTAAATTTGTGGTGCAATTAGCAGTGAAGCTGAGCCCACGATACAGTGACGCTTTCGAAATCACCCTTGTTCAGTGCACTCATTTTAACCTTGAGTTATCCGAAAGACAATGAGTTCCAATTACGTCACAGAGGCCGTTCCAGTGTCTTCGATTCGGCTCTGTAACTCATCATATGAGGTGCGCCTTCTTCAGGATATCGCTTGAAATGAAAGTCCTACATAGATTAGCCACCTGGAGGAAGTTCATAAATCTGACGAAAAACTGGCAATTATTTTTTACATGGTTCCTGAGCTTAAACATCCTCCTCTGATAAGCGAAGTTACACGATTGAGAAAAATGAAGTTAAATTCTCCAGAAACTTATCTATCCGCTGTGTCGTTGCAAAGCGGATAACAAGCGTTCCAATTTCACGCAGCTACAAAGAGAACGGTCCTAGCTGATGAAATTAATACTTTATTCTGAGCTAATAATACCGCGTATACTGGTTAATTGGTCTAAATTCCACAAGCAATTGGGTTACAGCCAGGGGGTAATGGCCACGGTAGGCTAACGGCTCATGAGTAATCGGATGAGTAAACGGGTAAATATACTCTTTATGCAACTTTTTGTAAAGCTTAATTAAATGGCAATCTTAGTATTTTTAAGAATAAACAAAACGCACAAGGCTATCAGGGTCAGGACAGCCGAGAGCAGTCATATAACACGACTGAACTCCAAAGACCAGCGAATTCGCAAAAAACGGCTAGTCGCTGACCCCTCAACAATCTACATAATCTCCATCCTTAGTTCAACATCCAATGATTCAATTTTGGTTGCTTACAAACTGACCTGCTTAGAAACTAACGCTCAAGGCCTTAGTATAAGTTGGTAACACTCCGTCACCGCCAGGCATCCGATTCTCGAGATATAATAATGATGGACACAAAGGGGCCGTTATGAAATTACTGACGCTGAAAACACCGTACCCGGTATGTCACCTCTCAGAAGCGACAGAACAGGTAGGAGAGGATGAGCAACTATTCAGTACAAGATAAACTTCCGTTGTAAGTTTATAGAGGATCCTTAAACTTGTCACTAATTTTTTATTTCAAACTTTGTTTGAAGGACGACGATGCCTGTCTCGTGTCGGTATTTTCTGACTACCCCAATCTACTGCGGAGATGGGCAACAGACTAATATCTACATTCCATTTTGCAATAAATCAGAACTACACACAGATCTACATTACAGATGAATTCAACATTCATGTGTTTGCAACCCCAACATCCGAGGTAGAGCAGTTATAGGCCTATTTACAAGAGCTACACCATAACACCCCCTATAAAATAGTTCAGCGATCACACCAGTGGCATAACAGCGAATTATCCGTCGATCTTGGATCTAACGCATAAAGACGAAGAGCTCATGGTTGATGAACGAAATGAATTCAGTCCATTGTGTCGAAGCCATCACGTAACCTTACTGTTTTATTACAATTGCTAAGCCGAATACCCCAATGCAGAGAATGAAAGGATGTAATCTATTATGCATTATCACGTTTTGTCCGCATTACTTGCAAATATCAGATAGACATTCATTACTGAGTGCACCCTAGAGATAGCCTAGGATAAACTTTTGAAAACATTTACGTCACTAGTCAACAAAGCATCCGAATAACAATCTTTTCACCATCCCAACAAACAAAAACTATCTTCAGTCGCCGAACACGGAAACATATGACCTTGAGGGATCGAACATCGCACCTTTACAATAACAATCCTAGCGCAGGAAAGTGTACACCGTAAGTAGCAATTATTCTTTATAGTGGGTACGTGACGACAAGTTATCAAACCAACATGAGCTAGCGAAACGCTTTTGTTCGAACTACATGCTTCTTTACTTTCAAGGGAATGGATTCAGAAATTTACAGCGCGGATTCCCACTGCTCACTAAGATCGGTGGGTATACACATGGAAAAGAGTATGCCAATTCCTTACAGGCCCCGTGCATGCTTATTTTCTGAAGGAATCCTAGCCTCAAACACTCTACTTGCTTAGGTCAACACACCAACCGTGTTATCCAGCATTAAATTCACAACAGATATGGCGCTGAACTGCTACTATTCTTGCGTACACCTGCCTCTCCTTGATTAGATAACATTCACACAAGGACACGGCATATAGTAGCTGTGCATCTAGCTTAAGCACTTTGATCCTTTCATCGTTGTCTAGACGAAATCATGGTTCCGTCAAATTGGAAACAAGGTATTACAACCCTATTCACGAAGAAAAATGTTTGATCCTGCAAATTACCGTAAGGTAACGCTTCTCCTCGTGCACACCAAACTCTTGGAAGCAAACATCACAGATGCACTGATGGGCTACCTGGAAAGATAAGGAATCACTGCGCTGGAGCAGCCCGCTTTTGTGAACATCGGCCATGTACCACGAATCTTCTGGTATTTTATTGGTGTTACACGAGACACACCAACTAATGCATGATCAAAAGTGAAGTAGCTACTCGGCTATCGATAACAATCTTTCTCCAATGATTATAGCCTGCCCCCGGTGGCATGTTTACTGAATCAAACAAATTGGCCCACTGGTGTTAACACTGGGTGCGGCTTTTATATACAGATTTGGTATTAGTGACTTTGTGATGTTTCCCGAAACCGCGGGTCATTAGAATGTTGTCTCACTCTAAGAAGCCTAGTTACTTTAAATATGTGCGTTTTCTCTATGGACGTTTATCTGAGATTTTGTAATGTACCTAGCCTTTCGTTCCGATACCGGTAGTAAATGTCCGCTGAGCGGCTTTTGTAGCTTTGTCCTATCCGGTTTATAAGTCAATTGTTGTACTCGGTGTGTTGGGCTATTGTAAGCTGACTATCCAGAAATCAGTTCCCGCAATCTACACTTAAGGATCTGAAGATGATTGGGCAGAAATTATTTTATGATTTTCATGTCCTCTGCATTTGTAATCGAGTGCAGTCGATTTGCAGGCCCTTAGTATTGCATCCTTTTACTTTGCCTAAGCTAATTCTATCTGGAATGTTAAAACACTTGTATTTCTCAATCTGAGCACTCTTTTATGCGTCTACAATGCGACACGAGATTAATTGTCCAGCTATACGCACTTAAACTGGAGCTTTCTATTTGGTGGGTTACAGAAGTTTCGTAACTATGCCAAGTGATATTTGTCTAATTCAAGGATGGCCTCGCATGATTTCATTTTAAAGTGTTGGGCTTCTAGATATTTGACCTTATTAGTGATTTATGAAATAACATCAGCGTTAGGACTAAGGCAAGCTGTTAGTATTTTGGAGTCACATATTAGTTAGCCTTGTTCGAGTAATATGAGAAGCTTGTTGGCTTGTTGAACAATAGTAGGTATTTGGGGGCATAATAACTTGCAGATAGCAACGTGACGAGAGTGCTAGCTAAGAGTTACACGAGGTAGATGTAGATATATAAAAACACCTAGCTGGATTCTTTGATACTTGGGCTTAGCGACAATTGTCAAGGGAACAATAAGCAGATGTATAGTGCGCTATAGAAACCAAACAAGTTTAATTCAAGCTGTTGTTTTGATATGGAAATGTCTCGGATCAGATGTCAGTAGTTGAGGCAACTTAGTTGCATAAATTTGCTTTTATCAATCGGACTGATGTGTCCACTGGGATACTTGGTCACACAGTGATCTGTGGGGTGAGAGGAAACGTGATAAAAGCGACCAGCTTTGAATTGAAACAGCCGAACTGGTCACTGGTACCAGTCCACACATTCGTGGAAAAAGCCACACAGGGAGATAAGTGCTGGTTTGTGTTGTGACTTTGTGGACTGAACTGGGTGCTGATAACGGCAGGGCGACGCAGTTGATACGAGGGTATATCCATCGTCGCTGACTGAGAAAATCGATCAGCCGATGTGGTTGGCTGGCTGACAAATCTCCTCCGAAAACAGTAAGACGATTTAGGTGCTAAGGCGATGGAATAAATCCCACGCCTTTCGATCCACTGGCTAGACCTGCTAATTTCGAGTCCTATAAATGGAACTGGTTCGTGTGTGATGAAGTGCGTAGGGAAAGATGCACTACAAAGCGGAGTGAATAGTAAATGAAACCAAGTTGTACAACTGTCATAAATTCGATAGAAATACTCCATATATTTTAGGTAAATTAAAGGATAAAAAGACGGATTGAATGATGTATCCTTATCTACGATATGTTAAGACTACACGCATAAAGCACAAAATATGTAATCGTTTTGGTTTTGCATCGCTTGATGAATCGAATGAATATCGTTTGTCTTCTGATATTAGCAGCTACATAGTTTAGGTGTTCCAAGCTTTAGCAATATTGCTTAGGTTATTTTAGTCATAAAACTGTAACAGATAGAACCAATGTCCCAATTCCTGATTTGTAACAAGTTTTGCGTGACCTAATGGATGGACAGTTTCCGTTGCAAATAGACAAAATTTTGTTACAAGATGTATCTTTAATAGGCTATTTCTTGGTACATAGTGCAAACTAAGGCCCGATATATTTTATAAGAATAAACATAATGCTTTTTGGTAGAAGGTATTTCAACATTTGTTGGACTGCTGATTCAACCACGGTGTTGTGCTGTTTGAGCACTGTGGGTAGGTAAAATATTAGTTAAATTTCAACCAAGAAAACAACCAACTAGTATGTCAGTCCAGCTGAAATCTACCTAGGTTAATCTGTTCATTGCTCAAAATTTAATGTAAGTAAACATGGTACCATCTAAATAATGTATACTTTAAATTTTAGTTTATTATTGCACTATTTTAATTTGTATTTGGGTGTTATTTTGAATAGTCAAATCATTCATAAACCATACTTGTAGCTTTAGATCGTCACTTGGTGCCTAACCTTTTTATTTCGTTGATGTCCAAAAAACAAACAAATATTACAAAGATAATTAACATTAAAACAATATGCAGAGAACAATATATATGCCATTTTATTTCATACATCTGGAAGCACAGGAAACGGTTGGTTTTTCTAGCCTAATCTGAGTGTTTTGCTGGGAGCTTTATAAGAGGCCAACAGACTAATATTTTTCGGTGTTCAGGATATACGTATTTTGTGATGGGGGGTTACATAAACAGACATAATATTTCATTTGTATATTCCTACCTTTTTCCGGCTTGTATCCATAAAGTAGATGAGCCATACTATGCTAACGACACTTGTCGTAATGCAAACAGTATCCCTCCTATTACAGAGTTGAATGTGTAACAACAATGTGCAAGTTAGCGCTGTTTGATTTATAAATTACTGCGACTACATTCGTGTTGGACAAACCGATTCGACGCTGGAAGATAGTATTAGTTGATGTTTGCGGTTTCTTTTTAACTTGTTATTGTTCTTGCAAATATTGATAAAGTCGCGTGCAAGTAAACGGAATATAAGTATTTTTGTAATCGTTAAAAAGCATGTAATGGTGTATTCAATACAAATAATTATCGCTATCTTAATCGCCTTCATCCACAAATCCTAAATTTACTAGACTTGAGGGAACACGCAGCTGCGGTGAATTATAAGTGATAGTATATACAGGCTAACTAAAAGTAAATGTCATGACATATTTTTACTTGGACAGATCGAACATTTGCACAAGTTTATTGAACCTATGCTGTAATGCACATCTATGTTTACACATATTATGATGTAGATCAGACTAAACAAATCAGTCATAAGTGTGTTACTAGTCGACCAGTTATAATAATTTGTTAACAAATGTGACAAGATTGTTCACATTGACTAGTTGGCTCAGGGTTAAACATTACGATTGACAACGCAGTATTGCGGTCAAACTAACTATGGAAATTTAGTACGAAACTGAACTTGCAGCGCAGGGCTACTAGTGGACGAGTGTTAATATTACTCTGCTCCACATAGGATGATAGCCAAGAAACCGAAAAGCCTTCCTTTTAAAGGAGAGTATAATCGTAAGTCAGAATGGCCAAAGCAAATCATTCGAAAAGCAGGTATCAAAAGAAGTCATACTTGTGCTACGACAAAAGCCAGGGTCCCTATTCCAGCCTAAATATTATCGCCACATACGACAAGTCCACATCATCAAACATTCTAATGAAAGGTTAAAAGGTAGAACTGTTCAATTCCTAATAACAATATCCTAGTAACTAACGCTCAACATGTCTCCTATATTATGGATGTGGCATAACGAGCCAATAGACATTTCTGCACAATCTAACTGCCTGGCATGATCTTGGGTTGGCGGCACATCTAATTTATATTGATAAACACAAGGCATTTGATCAAGTGCGTAAAGGAGAAGACTAATTAAAATTACAATCAATGGGATTGGTAAAACCGTGTTTTCTTGTATCAGGTCATAATTTATAAACCGAGCGAGGGTAGCACGAATTCAAGATTCTAGATTTGACCATATAAATGTCGGTAGTGATGTGATACACAGACTTGCTTTTGGGTCACTACTTTGCCAATTCTAAGGTTATGCTGTCTTTGATATAGTAACTTTTGGTTTTACAACTGTTCACATTGACACTTAATTAAAATTTCACTCTGGAAGCTTCCAGTGTCTCTCTCAACCTGATTAAACTTTAGTGTAAAGTAGAAAATGTATCATATCAGAAAACATGGTAGATGACCGGTTAATGTATTTATGGTGATAGACAACGTTTGCTTTTGACACAAAAGCTTCATCAGGTCTGATGAAGACAATATGCTTACAATCTGTCTTAAACTAAAAGGCTTGGAACCTCGATATCCATGCTCACTTGAATTCAGTGCAAAAGTAGACTATGACACGAAGAAGAGGAAGTAGAAAATTTGAAAATAATGCAAGTATGTTTAGTGAAATGGATCAAAATTTTATTCTTACAAATAGATTGTTTGCAAATTGTTCGACAATTCATAGCAGCTCAGAAAAGCGCGATCGCATTTCACACTGGAACAATTACAAAGAGCATTCCCAAAGCCGCATAGATGCCTTTTCAAAACTGTATTTTTGTAAGCGATGTGATATGTTCAATTCTTATCAGCTCCGGGTAAGACGCATAAAACACAACCTGGTCCTATAGGTTACAATATGCACAGATATACATGTCTCCACCCTCAACTTGACAGCAATACAATCAGCAACCTAAAACACACCATGTCTTAAAGCACTTCTTTTTGTTTGCCAGCGCTGGCATTATATAACATACTAACGTTCAAATTAAAGGCGTGCCACGAGCGCAACTGATTTTTATACATCATCAAATCATATTGTCAAAATACCTATGTAACAAATACATATGTATTTAATATAAGCAGGCCAATCCTTTAAATGATATAATGTTTATAGAAACAGTATATCTGCGGATCTGTCATGTGCAATTTAACTGCAGCCGCCTAACCGAAGATGTAAATATGGATGTACTTACTTGGTTGCACTCGAGATTCTGACCATTTTGCAAATTTAGTCATTTTTTGAGCATAATTCACTTCCAGATATTTAATTTTACGGTTAACAGTATTTAGTTACCAATGCGAAAGAACAGTTATGTATCTGGCGTAACGGCAATCCTTAAACAACTATCACAAATATGTGCAGTTTAAATCAAACTGCCATGGTACCGAGCAGGCAAAATTTAGTCTATTGCACATACTGATATTTATTTGAAAAGCAAAGTTAGTGCCGAGAGATTTACGAAATTGTGATGGCTGTTACCAAACGAATCAGAAGCCAATTTGTAACCTGATTAAAATTTTCATGTTTTGTTGCAAAATAGGCATTAGATATGTATTGGTTTCAAAACCACTTTCGTACACCTTTCATAGGATTAGGAGGTACTAGCTTGATTTAAACATGAACCGTGATGTAATCAAATCTCACAATCAGAAAGTTATTCTGTAACATGTAAACACTGGGAAGAATGAAAGAATGCTCGTTTTCAATACGGAGAGCGTTTACGCTAAAAGCGATCACCTACAGAACCAATTAATATATTTAACCAATTAAAACGGGCAAACGCCTCCTGATTAAAAAGATGCAAAAAATGAGGAAACATGTAAATCGCTGCATGAAGCGCAAGTTAGAATATATTTCACAGCAAATTTGCATTGCAGTTCGTAGTGAAGCGAATAGACCTTTCGGTATAATTCCGTAGTAAAGCCGCACTGTTAATGGGACGGAACCAGCCAATGAGAGCGTTTTACGCTGAGGGCTATTGATTTGGCCATAAATTGAATGTTCCGTTAGTTGGACGTTAAGCAAATATACTTGCCAGCCGTACGCCGGTCTCCTGCTTTGGGAAGTCGGGCTAATCAGAGTGCACGCTAGCAGCAGGTCATCGGTAGGTCAGCCGAAACCTTAACATATATTTTTGGCGACGAAAGGTAGTGGATCAATATGTCAATTTCAGCGGAAGACCTGAAAATCATTTTGTTGCAGCAACAGCAGCAATTTGAAACAGCACAGCTGCGTATGATTGAAACCCTCACCCAAATGTTATCTGTGCAGCCTACGGTCGTTCAGAACAATGGGAAGCCTTCGGCGGATGCGATGATCAGTAGTGTTAATGAGTTCATATTCAATCCAGACTCAGGATTAATATTCGATGCGTGGTTCAGGCGCTATGAAGATGTTTTCAGGGCAGAGTTGTCAGGTCTCGATGATGCATCTAAAGTTCGCCTTTTGTTACGGAAACTCGGAAAGGTTGAACATGACAGATACATTAACTACATTTTGCCAAACAACGCGCATGGTTTCAGCTTTGATGATACAGTTGCTCGACTCACAGCGTTGTTTGGAGACCAGTCGTCTCTTTTCAATAACCGATACAATTGTCTAAAGCTAAGCAAAAAGGACAATGACAGTCTTCTTGCTCACGCGGCGATAGTCAAACGGGAATGCCAGAAATTCAAACTGAAGTCGCTCACGGAAGACCAGTTCGAGTGTTTGATACTAGTATGCAGTCTACAGTCCCCAAAAGACGCCGAGATACGAACGAGAATACTTGGTATGTTGGAACGTGACACAGATGTTACATTACAAAACGCCATTGCTGAAGCCCAAAGAATGATGAATTTAAAGCACGATACGGCTATGGTGGAAGATTCGAGAGCACATTCCGCAGATATAGCTGTCCAGCAAATTTCAGGAAATAACCCACCGACCGCTCAACCTAGCAGATATCCACAATCCAAACCCCCATCACCTTGCTGGCAATGCGGAGGATGGCATTTTGTGAGATGGTGTCCTTTCAGCAAACATGTTTGTCAAAGATGCTTTAGACGGGGGCACAAGGAGACCCACTGCAGATTCAAAACATCATTTAGATCGTCATGCGATACTCGAAAAGCAGGTTACCGAAGGTTCGCGACAAGAGTAAACGCTAACTATACGGACGATGTTAAAGATAGAAGAAAGTTCGTCACTATTACCATCAACGGAAGAGTAGCGCGTCTGCAGATTGATACGGCTTCCGATATTACAGTCATTACGGAAAACTTATGGAAAGCTATCGGTTCACCTGACATTAAACCAACTAACCATAAAGCGAAGAGCGCATCAGGTACGAGTCTAAACTTGATCGGTCAGATTGAATGTGAGTGTCGCTTTGCCAAATTCACCGCTTGGGGAACTATTTTCGTCACAACACACAAGAATTCGAACCTCCTTGGATTAGACTGGGTTGAGCGATTCAACCTCTTAGATGTTCCCATTAATCAAATCTGTGCAAGTGTACACTTACACAAACCAAAAGTCCCCAAGGCAATGGCAATCGAACAAATTCGAGAGAAATATGCACCTGTTTTCCGTGAAGGACTTGGTAAGTGTACAAAGTTGCAAGCCTCATTGTCCTTAAAACCCGATGCTGTTCCTGTTTTCCGTGCAAAGCGGCCAGTACCTTACGCAGCAGTCCCAATTGTTGACCAGGAACTTGATCGTTTGGAGAAACTTGGGGTTATCTATGCAGTGAACTACTCTTCTTGGGCGGCTCCAATTGTGCTTGTCAAGAAGCCGAACGGCCAGATCCGAATATGTGCCGACTATTCTTCTGGGCTGAATGAAGCGTTAAACACGCATCAGTATCCTCTGCCAGTCCCAGATGATTTGTTCTCGAAACTAAATGGGGGTCAGTGTTTTGCCAAGCTAGATCTATCGGATGCGTACTTACAAATAGAAGTTGATGAAGCTTCTAGAGAATTACTGACGGTAAATACGCACCGAGGTTTGTATCAGTATCATCGACTTCCATTCGGAGTTAAGTCCGCGCCAGCAATTATTCAGCAAATCATGGATACTATGCTAACAGATGTAGATGGTGCTGCCGCATATTTGGACGATATCATTGTCGTCGGAACTAACCCAGATGACGTTTTCAGAAAGCTGCACTTAGTACTTGATCGCATACAAGAGTACGGATTTAGACTTCGCCCAGAAAAGTGCACGTTTTTCATGGACTCCATTAATTTTCTTGGCTTCATAATTAACAAGAACGGTAGACGTCCAGATCCGTCAAACATTGATGCTATAAAAAAGATGCCACCTCCCAAAGATGTGCCTACTCTGAGATCCTTCTTAGGACTCGTCAGTCATTACAGTCAATTTCTGCCACATATGCACAGCGTGCGTGGACCACTCAATGAGTTACTCACCAAGGACAAACGTTGGCACTGGTCCGAAGATTGTCAGAAGTCCTTTGAGAAGGTGAAGCGAATGCTGTGTTCTGACCTTTTGCTGACACATTACGACCCAACACTTGAAATCGTGGTGGCGGCAGACGCTTCGAAGTATGGCGTGGGTGCAGTTATCTCTCATAAGTTTGCTGACGGATCGGAAAAAGCGATCGCACACGCAGCTCGATCACTGTCGCCAGCCGAAAAGAATTACGGGCAGATAGAGAAAGAGGCATTATCGATAGTCATTGCAATAAAGAAATTTCATAAAATGTTGTATGGCAGGAGGTTTACCCTGCTTACCGACCATAAACCACTCCTAGCCATATTTGGATCAAAGTCCGGTATACCCGTTTATACCGCGAACAGACTGCAGCGTTGGGCCACGGCCTTACTCGCCTATGATTTTGCGGTGAAGTACACGGCTACAAAGGACATAGGTCAAGCAGACGCACTTTCCCGGTTATTGGAGCTACAACAGCATCAGCAGGAAGAACCTGTAATTGCAGCAATCTCCCTTGAATCAGAGGTCAACCAGGTCTTGATGGAGAATTTTAGGAAGCTTCCCGTGACGTTTGACATGGTACGTGACGCAACTGCGCGAGATCCCCTCTTGCGCCAGATAATCAAATTTCACACTACGCAGTGGCCAAGTGATACTCTATCCGGAGAGCTACAAATCCTCTCTCGGAGAAAGGGCGAACTTTCGATCGTAAATGGGTGTTTACTTTTGGCCGAGAGAATTGTCATACCCAAAGAACTTCGCCAAAGAGTCCTTCAGCAATTTCATCGGGCACATCCTGGAATTAACAGAATGAAAAGCATTGCTCGGAGTTTTGTCTACTGGCCAAACATTGATTCGGAACTCGAGCAACTAGTAAAGTCATGTCCCAGATGCGCGCTTGCTAGTAAGACACCGAGAAAAGCTGACTTAGCTTCCTGGCCGTTGGCAACAAAACCGTGGGAACGCGTGCACGCTGATTTCTTTGGTCCCCTAAACGGTCAGCAGTACCTAATAGTTGTTGATTCCTATAGTAAATGGCCTGAGGTCTTCTGTATGGAGCGTGCGACAAGTGGTGCAACAATTAACATTTTGAGGAGACTTTTCAGTCAACACGGAATACCAGAAACCTTGGTCACTGACAATGGTTCTCAGTTCACTTCTTCCCAATTTGCCGAATACTGCGCACAGCATGGTATCACGCATCTACGGTCGCCACCGTTTCACCCTCAGTCAAATGGACAAGCAGAGCGCTTCGTCGACACGTTTAAGCGATCGCTACTAAAGATGCGGGGGGAAGGAACCACACAGGAGATACTTGATACATTTTTGCTCGTGTACAGATCAACTTCAAATCCCCAAGTACCAAACCAGTTGTCGCCGGCAGAAGCACTAATGGGAAGAAAGCTCCGTACTGTGAATTCCCTGCTAACTCCGAGGTGTACTAATGAGCAAGAAAGGAACGTTCGGATGGAGCAGTACTACAACGAGCGACACAGAACTCAAGCACGCCGCTTTTACCCCGGACAGCGTGTCTTAGTAAGAGACTATCGCGCGGGAAACCCGCAATGGGTGGTAGGATCGATACGGAGAAATATTGGACAGGTGCTATATGAGGTTAATGTGGGTAATTTGATTTGGACCAGGCATTCCAATCAGCTGCGACCAACTAGCATCCCTGCGGGCACAAGCGCTCGGTTACTACCGTTAGATATTCTACTAGAGAGTTTCGACATGCCATCTAATCCCCAAAGCAATTCGGATGCATCCCGCACAGAAGTCTCAGAGGAACCGAAGGTCCAGACCCGGCGCTGTACTGATCGACTACGGAGACCTGTCGTAAGAATGCAGTTGGATCCAAAAATGAAGTCTTATGTCAACTTTTGCGGGGGGAAGGTGTTAATGGGACGGAACCAGCCAATGAGAGCGTTTTACGCTGAGGGCTATTGATTTGGCCATAAATTGAATGTACCGTTAGTTGGACGTTAAGCAAATATACTTGCCAGCCGTACGCCGGTCTCCTGCTTTGGGAAGTCGGGCTAATCAGAGTGCACGCTAGCAGCAGGTCATCGGTAGGTCAGCCGAAACCATAACACGCACATATGTTAGTAGACAAAAACATAACTGAGTTATTGGCACTCAATGTTGCGCAGTAATAGCTAATTTTCGGATTGTATTCCAATTATACACAAAGTGTTTCCTCTTTCACTCATCATCTCCGTTCGTAATGCACAAATGACCGCACCTAGAATTTAATCTGGGGTCACACTAATTGGGGTCAGTCGTGGGGACCTCGCATAGAGACATTACGGTACGGGATGTGTACGTGTGGAATGTGTTGAGCGGTGCAAAATTTTCGGGGTTACTATACTTAATGGTCTCTAAGCGGGACAACGTGATAACCGAATGGCAGACATGACACGCGCTTAGGCATACGGGAGCATCAGTTTAGGTATTCGAAACGTCAAGGTGAATTCACGCGTCTGACTTACAATAGGAAAGCGCCCGCACGGTTCCGATATACCGTCTCTGCTCAAGCGGAGTTGTCACTTCTGCTGTCCCCCATTTGGTTTGCACGGTGAATCGCACGCAGAGGACAAGGCGAAAAAGAAAAGCTTCCTCAGAGTACACCCAGCAAGTTTTTGGTCGTTAATTTGATTTATATGATTTTTAACCTTTAGATCACATTCCGCGAGATGGAAAGAAGAGGAATGTACGCCCGTCATCACGTCCGATGTAGAAGAGTCTTATCCTGAAGAGGGCTTTGCATCTAAATATGAAGAACGTAGAGTTGAATGTCAAAGACCTGGCTATTCTTGAGTACAGGTAAACAATGTTTCTCCCCTTATCACTAATGACAAAGACGGAATTGAATTATCTAACAATTACTTGATACCACTGCCATTGAATTAACCGAGCCTTAAAGTGGAGGGAATAACATGTGCGCTCATCAGACATCGCTTAGAAATATTGAGCAGGCGTACATATATCATACGCGATGGCAGACGTTTGATGAACTAAGTAAAGTGTACTTTTTAATTTGCCCTGTTCTTTAATTCTGTTGATGGCATCGATTCGCCGTGTAGAACTTGCTACAGGACTACTATATAACCGCTTTTACAAAGTGCATATAAAACATTCTATCCATCTCGTGTTACGGGCCAAGAATAAAGTTTCCATAATTAGGCAACTAGTCCTCGGAACACTTACTTTAATATGCGCTAAATTTGAGCTGAATATTTGGCACCCGTTTTGACGCCCTCAGCGCCACTTACTAATATTGATTTTATAAAGGATATTAGTTATTTGTATGTGTAAAAGATTGTACCAGTAATTGGTTAGAAACAATATCTTAGTTCAGATATTTTGATGCTACACTGTGTGGTTTAGTGCTGTGTTCATTGCGCATGCACACATTCTGCGACAAAACTGCAGGAGAATAACAGTGGACAATCTGGAAGATGCGCTTATTGCAAAGGGCATTATAGCCAATTTGTCCAGAAAGGTACCGGAACCAGAATCCAGCTCCTGGAATATCTAATACAACCGAAATGCTTATAAACAAATTGGCAATTCGGTCAAGCTAACAAGCATGCGCAACTTTGAGACGTTTGGAACAATATTTAAGATGAATTCATTTATTTACTTGAACGAAGGTGACATTCGCGTTGAATTTTCTACTCAGCCATAGACACAATACGTTCGAGAATTAAACCAGTATGCATAGGTAGACTATAGAGGCGTAGTCAGCATGCAGTTAGTTAAAAGGTCTATAATAATCTAGCCGATTTCCACTATTACTCCTGAGCACACATTGCTAGATTAATTTCTGTGGTAAGTGAAGTTCTGCTGTTTGTACCAAATACTCAACTTCGTTCTTTTCTATCAGTAAACTGCGAGAAATTAATTAAACCTAAGAAGTAATGTGAAAAAAGCTAGCCTCTTTATTGGATTTGATGATATCATTATAGATATGATTTTTTAATTTTATACATTATATTTACACATATATATATATATATATACATATGCTAGAATACCGTCAACTGAGATACAGGCGGTATGTTCACAGAATTGCGCCAAATGCTGTGCAACCAGAATCTTTATAAAGTTGAAAATCAACGTACGTTATAATCATGGTTTGAAGCGCCGGTGTGTATGGCAAGCGACCTTTTTCTCAATTTCATGGGTACGAGGTCCGTAAACCATAGCACTCTCAACTCCTTCACGCTGCTTATAGTTGTGATTCTGTTCTTACTCTTCTCTATAATATGTACAAAAGTAGTCGTTAGTAAAGCAACAGGTTTCAGTTGCATTTATTCCTGCAGCACTCAACCATTACGCTTGTCATGTCACTGCTGTTAGTTCATCTTCATATTACTGCCACGAAGAAGAGAGTTACTATTGTTTTCTTCTTTACAGATTTGTCACCCATAAACAAACAGACGGCTGATTCGGAACCAACAGCCTAAAGGCAATGTAGTCTCATTACTTGATGCATCAAAGAAATATTATGCTTTTAAATAGATTAATTGTATCACATGGTTTTAGAAACCAAATAAAAGATGGTACGCTTATCTTTGAAAGCATTTAAAGCATTTCATCATCTGCCTACGTATTAATAACAAAATCTTTTCTCAATCTAACCCTCGGATACGTACTTAACAACCACGACGAAGTTGTATTACAACTGTTTGAATGCAGTCTGCTGAAATTTTTTCATCGTAAACTGCCATTTGTTTTTGAGGATGCGTGTAACCACTCGGCTATTGCAGCAGTTCTAAATTAAAGGGAATATTGATAATGGGCTAGTTAGAAAAATCCGAATGCACTGCCAGTGCAAACGAAACGTCTGTAAGACTGATATCACAGTAAGTTACTTAAAGTAAGTTGTGAAGGTCAGATGTATGAGACCTGGATCAGCATGACTACGGCTATCCAGTTGACTGACCACATGACACCTCACCCTTTTAGGTGCATAGCGGTTGTTGCAAATTTCTGTCAAGTGACAATGGACATAACATGATGATAGGATTAGAGTAAACAATTAAACTTTTCGGCGTTTTCTGTGTTATCCGTTAGAACAGAGGATTAGATACATCGATCAAACGCGTAAAACGAAAATAAAGGAAGTGGTAAAACTTCCGCGAATTACGAAGTGTTTACACAAGAATATACAGACACCAAAGATTATATCGTGGCCTGAAGAAAGGACTGGGAACACACTGACATGAAGCAATTGTTTCATGTCGGTGTACACTAAAGTTGCGTACACACATCCTAAATAAACCAGTGGACCTATTGACCATAAAAGGCAAGAAAAATTGCGCGTACAAAGTGTTAAAAATAGTCAGTGCAAACTTGGCGATTGCTTAGAATTTCCACGACGTCGGGAGACGACAAATATCAGAGCGTTGTGCCAGCTATCATACAAACACCGCCTCAGATTGCTTGGCATTTCAGTGGATGTTATAGGTGTTAGCGGGTTGACCTAATCATAGCTTACCAAATATTAAACAACACTTATCACCCTTGCCATCAACTGTTGTATCTGAGTCGCAACATCCAACTGAGAGGTCATCATCACGTATTAGCAGAACAATACAGTCGGTGGAATTGTCGGAGGAACCTCTTCTCGCTGCGTGTTTGCCACATGTCAGAAGCTGTCAGCAGCTGTTATTTCAGACCCCACGTTAGCCGTGTTCAAAGCACGTGTCGACAGTACATTGGCCATATAACGTCATATCAGGTAGTCTAAACGACGTCTACAAACAGCAGAAAAGCAAAAACCAACCGACTTCCCACTATTTTTGCACGGAAATCACAAATGAATACCCTGGATAGTACCTACAATTATGTGTAAACTACTCAGTCGAGAACGCTATACTGGAAAATTTCGCCATTTGCGGGTGCTCAGCGCAATCAAACCTGATGGGCATGCCTATATGGTTTAGCTAACGGGAGGAA